>JAOWBR010123324.1:0-14035 GCA_028571145.1 Dionaea muscipula
CAAACCAAATATTTTGTTCATGACCAATTCTTCTAAGTCATTCTTCCATTTCTTCCCGATTGTCGAATATTCGATCCGTTTTAAAATAACAATCGACATCAGGATATTCATCTTTCTCAACTTTATTTACATTGGGATATGTTGCTTCATCTTCATTTAAATCAGGGTATGTTCTATGTTCTTCTTCATTTTGAAAATAATAACCCTGCCAAAAAATAATACAAATCGCAGTTGGTAAAGGTCGGACCCTAGGGCCGACTGTCTCTCTTGAAGGTCGGCCCCTAAGGTCGACTGTCTCTCCTGATGGTCGGTCCCTAGAGTCGACTGTCGATCCTTTTACCGCATCGAATTTGAATTTTTACCTTTTTTTTCGAAAATAATATATATTTGTTATTATTGAGTATAAAAATGTTACCTTAAAATAGTCGTCTGATATTTGCTCCCCGATTTCAACAAATGTCTTCGCAAGTGGAGGAGAATTTTCTGCTGTCTTAAAGCTCAAATGCCGCCTTACAGTTGGATGGATGATATTTTCGTAAAAATTCTTTTTAATAAAGGACAATTCTATTTTGTTTTTTTTTTTTTACTTTTTTTTTGGAAGAGTGGTTAGGGAATTAAGAAGTTACGTTTAGGACGACCCTTTGATACTGCCCTGAGTCCCTGACGGATACGGACCCCTTGCTTGCGTCTGTGAGAATGGCGTCGTCTTCTTCTTCTTCTTCTTCTTTTTCATCTGCGATGGTGATTGAGAGGCGAGGAATCCCAGCAGCAGCTTTTGTGGAGGATGTGCAGACTTATCTTAATCAATCTGGCCTCGACGTCAACTCTGCCCTCGCCTTCCTCCAAGAAAGGTCATTCAACCTCTCATTACTTCCTTCTTCTTTTTCCCATCTACTTCTTTTGATATACCTCCAAATTCTCTCTGTCGTAATATCAATTGTCTGTATCAGTTTTCCTATTCATCAGTGACTTGAAAAGTAACCATGAACTTGTTAGTTGTTGTATTGAATCAGCTTACGCTTTCCGGTGAATACCGGTTCAATTTCTTCTTCAAGACTACTGCTCAAGTGGGGGCAAAATTTTTCTCGGCGAGTGTTTTTTCTGCACAAATTGAATTGGTCTCTGGTTAACCACTATTTTGTTTCTTTTTTTTTTCCCTATTAGTTAGAATCGAAAGCCATCATCCCCAATTTCGGAATCGTGTATGATTTACGCAACACTAACGATGTGCAAAAGAATAGAGCTGATTTTACTACCCTTGCTTGAACTGTTTATGGTGAATGGGCCACTCGCCATGATGAGAGAAGATCAACTAATTATTATTAATATGAAGCCAAAATGATGAGCCACGGTTGCAGATTTAGCAGAAGTTAGTGGGTTCTCTAGTTTAAGATGGCAACTTACTCGACGAAGGTTTCGCGTTATCCATAGCCCTTGCGGCCGTAATCCATTCCTTCTTGAATCAGATAGCTTGCTGTTTATTAGTCGTTGTGCGGGTAACTATTTCATCTAGGAGCATTAAATTGTCATGGATAGTGTACCAATTATTTGAGCATTACATTGGCGAAGTAACTTGCTGGTGTCCATTGTTGTTAACTTTGAAGTTCCGCTGACTGATGGCCAAGAGAAGGAAGTGTGTCCTAATACAACAAAATCCCAAAACAACAATAGAATTGAAGGCAAGATGATGGAGAAACTGAGCAACTGTTGATTTGAAGAATACATTGCTCATATCTGCTGCTTGTTTGCTTCCCTTGAAAATGCTTTTTGCACCTCTATTGTTGTTGCTGCTGCTAAAGCTAACACATCTTGAAATGACGTTGCTTCTATTTACCTGACATTTGCATGGAAAGCAACTGAACCTGGATCGTGTTCATTTGACAGCGAGAATGGTCCAGTAGGCTCCTAGTAGAAGTAGACTGTAGACTGGTCATAGGTTGTTTACTTCTCACTTTTGGTTTTTGGCTTGTGTTACCTTAGTATGTTTTCTTCATCGTTGGAAATAGTATCATCATGAATTTGTGAATTAATTTCTTTTTGAAACTGTTTATCTGCAGAAATATTCTTAAATAATTTTCACTTAATATTGTGTGTTTCTGATTTCTGTTTCTTTATGGTACTCTTTCTGACTCTCAGGCTTCAGCAGTACAAGTTGGTGGAGATGAAACTTCTCGCCCAGCAGAAAGATCTTCAGGTGATGCATCTGCATGTGTCAAAGTTTTTAGATTCCGATGTATTCCAAGACATGATGCTGTGTCACTTTGGTATTATTGGAGTTGTATAGTGTTTGAAACTTGAAAGTGTAATCTGCAGATGGATAAACATTTATTGTTGCATCATTTTTGTTCTGGTGTTGGTATATTCTTCTCTATCTGTAGTATTTTGTATATGGTATCGGTGCATCAATAATGCTTTGGCATCGTTATCCTATTATCCTGTTGTTTCTTGATTCAAACGTATGATTAAATTCCTACCTTGTCTACATTTATCTAGGTTTCTGACTTCATATTTTTTCTCCTTTTGGTGTCCTTATCAGGGAAAGATCCCTGATATTGGGAAATGCTTGGACATAGTTGCAACCCTACAAGCAAGGAAGGGTACTGGTGAGGTTGGTTTATATGATTTTGTTCTTCCTTAATTGCTCTCATATTAGTTAGTAAAGTTCCTGTTTATAAATTGTTGATAAATGGTACTTGAACTGACTTAATGCTAAGGTTGAGACGACTCTTCAACTTCCTGAGGAAAGGGTTGATGAAGTGTTTACTTTTTTAATTCCCCAATTTCTTGTTTTAATAGCTAAATTGTTACTGATTGCTAAATTGTTTTAATAGAAATGGTGTGGGTATCATGGTGGTAGATGTGATGAGGAAAGGTGATAGAATTCTGAAGCTTAAGTTTATTTTGGGACAAGACATCGTGAATATACTGAGTGTTTATGCGCCACAACTTGGTGTTCCCGAGGCGGAGAAACACCAGTTTCGGGAGGACTCAGAAGAGGTGGTTTAGGGGATTGGGTTGTAGGAAAAGATTCTTATAGGAAGTGATTTGAATGGACATGTTAGAAGGGATTGTGGGGGCTTTGATAGGATCCACAGAAGTTATGGGTTTGGGAGTAGAAATGAGACAGACAAGTCGATTCTAGAGTTTGCATTGGCCTTTGATTTAGTATTGCATAACACGTGTTTTAAGAAGAAGGAGGAGCACCTCATCACTTTTAAAAGTGATAGCAATACTAGTCAGATCAATTATTTTTTTATCAAGAATGTGGATCGATTGGGGTGTAAAGATTGCAAAGTTCTTCCGGGTAGCCACATAACATCAGCTACTAGTGTTGAATGTGAGCTTCAAGAGTTGAAAGAAATAGAGGAGCTCGCGTAAGGACAAGAGGATCATGTGGTGACAGCTAATCTAGGATAAAGCTTTGAATTTTTCAGTAGAAGATGCTAGAGCCGGACACATGGCAAGTAGATGAAGAAGATACTAATTCGATTTGGGTCCGTATGGCTATATGTATAGAAAGGGTCCCTAAGGGAGTTCTCGGTGAGTCACGAGGAGGGAGAGTTGACCTTAAGAAGGGTTGGTGGTGGGTGCTTAAGGTTCAGGTCCAAGAGGTTGTTAAGTTGAAAAAAGAAAAGTTCATGGTATGATAATTAAGTATGACAAACGTGGATCATAAAGAATATAATATGTAGTGGCCAAGAAGAGGGCTCGTGCTGCAGTGGTCATGACAAAGTTTAATGCTTACGAAGGACTCCACGTTAGGTTAGACACGAAGGAATAAGAGAAGGATGTGTACGAATGGCGAAACTAAGGGATAGACAAAGTCACGATGTAAGTGATGTTAGATGTATTAAAGAGGAAGACAACTCGATCTTGACCGATGAAGTAGCCATCAGGGTGCTATAGGGTGATGACTTCGAGAAACTTCTTAACGAAGGCAAAACAAAGGTGGGAGAGCTACGTGGTATTGATACAGACGTATGTTAGGCAAATTCAGGTGTCCGAGGGACAGAGTGCGCTAATGACTATGGAATGCAAGAAAACAGTTGGCCCAAATGGCGTACCGATTAAAGTCTAGAATATTTTGTAGCAACTCAGAGTGGTCTGGTTGTGTGAGTTGTTTGACAAGATCTTGAAGGAGTGGATGTCGAAAGTTTGGAGAAATAGTACAATTGTATCTTTATACAAAAATAAGAGTGATGTGTAAGAGTACAAATTATCGAGGAGTTAAACTGAAGTAGCTGAAAATCAGTTTGAGTTCATGCCAGATGCTCTACTATGGAGGTTATTCATCTTATGCGTGGAATAATTGTGAAGTTTAGGGGAAAAAAAGTAGACCTATGCCTCATCTTGAGAAGACATACGATAGGGTGTCGAAAGAAGTTGTTTAGTGGGTGTTAGAGAAGAAGGAAGTGAGTAAAAAATATATAAATGTCATTAAGTATATGTATATCGGGGTGACGTGTGTTAGGACAATTGTAGGGCTCACTCGTGATTTTTCAATCCCGGTTGCGGTGCACCAGGGGTCAACATTGAGCTCATATTTGTTCGTAATAATTTTAGACAAGCTCACGAAGGAAGTGGCTGAAGACGTACCGCGGTGCATGCTTTTTACAGATGATATTATATTGACGGATAAGATTAGAGAAGGGGTAGAAGATCAGTTATAAAAGTGGAAAGTGCCTCTGGAGGTTAAAGGATTCCGGATTAGTAGGAATAAGATGGAATATATGCGTTACATATTTAAGAGGGAGGAGCAGGATACCCCTAGTGGTGGTTGATGGATAAAGTGGTCGTAAATGTAAGTATATAGGATCCCTTATACAAGATGATAAGGAGATTGACGCAGACGTAACCCACATGATTAATGCGGGTTGATAGAAATGAAGAGTCGTCTCAGGTATTCTCTGTGTGATAGGCGAATACCTCTCAAGTTGAAGGATAAATTTTGTCGAAATGCGATTCGATCCGCTTTATTATACAGGACGGAATGTTGATTGATTAAGAAGAATCACGTCAGAGGATGGCCATGGTAGAGATACATATATTGAGGTAGATGTGTGAAGTTACTCGTAGGGAGAAGATGAGGAATGAGAAGATCCGTCAATAAATCAGGATAGCATCGATGACTGCTACGATGTGAGAGAGAGAGACGTCTACGCTGGACAGGTCATGCATGGAGGAGACCGTCAGATGCGCTGGTTAGGAGGATGGTGTTCATTGTATTGGAAGACAGGAGGAGCAGGGGGCGACTGAAGAAGATGTGAAGTGAAGTGATCCGTACATACCGTGTCATATTGCAACTCATCATAGAGGATGATCTGTATTGGACAGAATGGAAGATGTAGATATGGGTGACCGACCCCACTTAGTAGGAGAGTAAGAGTGATTGGAGGAGCAGAAAGAGCTGAGATTTGGGGATTGGAGTCCCCATGGCATATATGAGTGACTATACTTGTGGTCGTGTTTTCAGTATCATAAGTTGGTACATGATTATTGTAGTATAGTATATTTGTTAGATTTGTGATTTTTTAGGTGAACGAGTCTCCGTTTTACATATATTTGTGGTCTTTGTTATTGTGTTTATGTATATTATCATACACTATTATTTATTAGCGTCTGCTAGTCTTATGTTGGATATTTATTTACTATATATATATATATATTGTAATATTATTTATTGTTATTGCTATTGCTTCATACTTTGGTTCTTTGTTTGCTCAGGGTTAGGGCGGTACGTGTTAGGTAGTTGACAATTAACACATTAAAATTGTCGGATCTTATGTGCATTTATCCTATAGATACGTGTGGTCAATCTCACATAGTGGAAGAAGTTGTGTTGTTGTTATGATCTGTATTAGACGGAATGGAAGATGTAGATATGGGTGACCGACCCCACTTAATAGGAGAGTAAGAGTGATTGGAGGAGCAGAAAGATCTGAGATTTGGGGATTGGAGTCCCCATGGCATATATGAGTGACTATACTTGTGGCCGTGTTTTCATTATCATAAGTTGGTACATGATTATTGTAGTATAGTATAGTTGTTAGATTTGTGATTTTTTAGGTGAACGAGTCTCCGTTTACATATATTTGTGGTCTTTGTTATTGTGTTTATGTACATTATCATACACTATTATTTATTAGCGTCTGCTAGTCTTATATTAGATATTTATTTACTATATATATATATTGTAATATTATTTATTGTTATTGCTATTGCTTCATACTTTGGTTTTTTGTTTGCTCTGGGTCAGGGCGGTACGTGTTAGGTAGTTGACAATTAGCACATTAAAATTGTCGGATCTTGTGTGCATTTATCTTATGGATACGTGTGGTCAACCTCACATAGTGGAAGAAGTTGTGTTGTTGTTGTTGGTGGTGGTGGTGGTGGTGGTGGTGGTGGTGACTTCATGATTAAGTTATAACGTTTGACTTGATAATTAGGTTTTTACCTGTTCTAAGTTATAATGTTTGACTTAAGAAGTAGGTTTATACCTTTTCAGAGGAGATGAGGATGTATGAATACAAGGAAACGGCTTTCCTTGGGTAAGGCAAGGTGATCTTCATGAAGGGTTTTTATTCACAACTATCCTGCAATGTTATTGATCATTCCCGATGGCTTCTTCTTCAAATAAATAACTTTCTTGTAGTGTTGAATAGTTGTTGATGGAGGAATTTGTGCAAAGCATAAAGTGACACCCAAGGTCACTCATGATCTTTTTGTTTTCATCCAACAAAACCTCAGGGGATTAATAGCATGATAACCTCTGGACTACATGCATAAACGAACTGCAGTCTTTTGTGCTCATCTTGGTACCTGTTTTTTTGATGTTGTTAATGGTACCATGGCCGTGGTAGTACCGTTGATTTTGAGGCCCCTACTATCAGCACAGGAACTTAATGGTACCATGCTGAATGTCATACAGGCCCTTGTAGCTGATTTTGAGGTCTCGGAGGGTATATATTCACGGGCTCGCATTGAGGATACTGACTCGGTGTGCTTGTGGCTGGGGGCAAATGTCATGCTGGAGTATTCATGTGATGAGGTCCCATGCTGATGTGCTCTTATTCTTCTATTCATGCAAAAGCTTTGCACTTACAAGCTCCCTTAAGTATCAAACTATTTACTTTGTTACAGGCTGATGCTCTTCTACAGAAAAATCTAGAGAATGCTAAAGCAAGCTTGGATGTTTTGGTTGCTGATCTGCAATTTTTAAGGGATCAAGTAACTGTTACTCAGGTATTTTTGTAATGCTTGCAAACAATTTTATAATGATGGGTGCTTAGTCTTCAAGACAATTGATGTTAGGCAACTTTCTCAACAAATTGGATTTTGATTTATCCTCGCAATTTGTTGGTTTTATATGAGGAGATTGATATATAGCCAGAGCTGATTTTGATATATCCAGAGTAAATTGATATGGAGATATATCATATTTATTTTTGGATTGGTATATTCAGAACAATTTTACTATGAATATATCAAAACAAACTCGATCTCCCTTGACATGAATTTGATGTTGCAATTTCAGACCTCATGACGAATAGAAGTGTGTTTCAGAATGATATTTGATTTAGACATATTATGTTGGCGTTCAAGTCTCGCCAAGTTATTGGAAATTCTCCAACTGTTCCAAGGCTGATATTTTGACTTGTGAAGTTGTGCCTGAAAAAGTAAAACCCTGAACAAATACGGTCGAAACTTCCATTGTATCCTTTGCTTTGCTGTTTTAGTAGAATGGTTGCCAGCATGCATGCAGATGGATGAAGGGAGCACTAGGCTGTGATCATGTCGGATGTTCTTCATGTGTCTATTATTAGTATCATCGCACTAGACTACTGTTATCATGTCGGATTGTTCTTCATGTGTGCCTGTTAGTATCATCTGGCATAGAATTTTTGTTTACCAAAAGCACTAGGCTATCCACTAGTCGAGGTCATAGTAGCTCCTAGCATGCTTTGAGGTTTTTCTAGATCACCTTTTAGTGAACAAGAGCAACAGGTCAACAAGAAAGGAGGATCTTTTATCTCTCTTGCTTGCTTTGAGATCAGGACCCTGTGTTGTGTAGGTAGGATTAGAGCACGGTCCGAGGTGTTAACAAGCTGCTGCGTTGCCTGTTTGTGTTGACTTCTGCCAGATATGTTCTTTTACATTTCTGTTTTATCACGCTACTGAAGCACAAAATTTTTATTAACATGGCTATTTTTTCCAGGTCACAATTGCCCGTGTGTATAACTGGGATGTCCATCAGCGAAGAATAAGACAATCTGCTAGTGTTAGCCAAGACTCATGACTCCTGAGATGATTCCGTTCCGGGCTCAGAACCAACCCTATCCAACCCTGCTCTTCCTGGGATGATTGATTTTCCCCCATACGTTAGTTTAGCCAGTGTATTCATCTTCGCTGTCGCCCATCGTATCATTTGCAGATTTTAGTTTTGTATCATTCGCTGCGTTGTTATAGAAAGTAGTAGTTCATTTGTGTGTGAGACATCGTGTCCTGTACAACGTACGAGGTTTCGCATCAATTACATTTCTGTAGCGACATTACATTTAATCATGTTTGGGTATTGGCTGTTGATTTTAGTAGTGTTACGACCAATACTGAGTCCAGAGTAGGTGGGCTATTAAGAATTTGTCTGTCGATCATCTCCTGCAAATGTCGGTATAATGTGAGTTATCAAAATATCTTCCCAGCCAAAGATTTTTCCTTGCAGAGGACGATTGTCTTTGAGGGCTGTATTTTATTTTAGGGTGTGTTCGATTTGGAGATGAGAAAATGGGGGATAATTAGTGATGGAAGATTAGAAGAGGGATAAGGAATTATGGTCTAGTGGGTTGGATAAATTATGTAATTTGTTGATTTTATAAACTTCTTTGTTTTGTAGATAAAATGCGCAGGATAAAATTCACCGGAAAAAAATTTGTTGGAAAAAGTTCGTCGAAAAAAAGTTCGTCGAAAAAAGTCCGTCAAAACCCGAAAAAAGTTCGTCGGAAAACGTTCGTCGGGAAAAATTCGACGAAAAAGTTAGTCGAAAAAAAGTTCGCCGAAATAAAGTTTGTCGGGAAAAAAGTTCGCCGGAAAAGTTTGTCGGAAAAGTTCGTCGGAAAACATTCGTCGAGAAAAATTCATCGGAAAAAATTCGTCGAAAAAAGTTCGTCGTTAAAAAGTTCGTCCGGAAAAAAGTTCATCGGGAAAAAGTTCGTCGAAAAAAGGTCGTCGGAAAAAGTTCGTCGAAAATAGAGTTCGTCGGAAAAAAGTTCGTCGAAAAAAGTTCGCCAGAAAAAGTTCGTCGGGAAAAAAATTCGTCGGGAAAAAATTCGCTGGAAAAAATTCGTCGAAAAAGTTCGCCGAAAAAGTTCATCGAAAAAAACTTTTTATCCGCCTTATTCGACATATGCGGGATATACAATACCATAGGTGGGGTGGTATTATATATCCCACATTTTTGCAGGAAAAGAGCTAGGTAAGAAATTAATTCCCGTGTGAACAGTAAAAACAAACAAGTCTATATATTACGGAAAAGCACTGTGCATGTGAGATAGGTAATCCTTATCCCACATGTATAGTGAAATCTAACACGCCTTTAGTGTTTAGCTTTTTAATTTTGTCTTTTCTTTGTAACAGGTTTGATAGGTGATAACAAGGAAGAGTCCAAATTTAGGTTAAGATGTCCATTATAAAATAATGGTACAAATATATTCATATCTCAAACCTAAGAGCAACTCCAAGACGGGATGAAAATAAGAATGAATATGGCTTAATTGTCAAAATACAACCCAAATAATGAAAAATTGGACAACAACGTGGGTTGAAAATAAAGTTGTATAATACAACCTGCCATACCTGGGACCACTAAGTTGAAGTTGGAAATTTTGGTGGAAAACAGAATTTTGGCAGTTGGCAATTCGTTGGAGGGAAAAAAAAAAACACAAAGAATAAACAACACAAAATATTCAGGATACAAATCACTAAAATTTAAACCACAAAATTTCATAAAAATCACTCACGGAGAGAACACGGAGCAATCATGGGAGAACCACAAGACAGATGCTCGAGTCAACACCATTCAAGAGAAAATAGTAACCAAAACTTGATAAATATGCCTCATTAATTGTCAAGTCCTTCAATCCGTGAGAAGCCCTAGAATCAAACCGTGAGTTGATGGGAAGGGATGGCAAATTGGAAGCCCTAGAAGTCCTTCAATCGGCAAATCGGCAACTATTTGATAAGTATTTGAAATTTTTTTGTGTTTTTATTTTAATAACTTGAATTCTTCAATAGATGGTAAAGGGATGGGAAACAGATTGTCGAGGGATGGGAAAGAGACGGATAGCAGGGGAAAGAGATGGTAGAGCCTAGAGGGAAAGTGATAGCAAGGGGGTTTATTTTGTGTTCAATTAAAACCATGTGATTTTATTTTGTGTTTCATTGAAACCATGTGATAGCAGGAGGGATTTTAAATTGTTAAATTAAAATCAAGATTGTCTAATTTGCAGGGGTTCCTAGTTGGTGAATTTATATTGTTTATGTTGGGTTTATGTTCACGATTTGATTTCACACGATTTAATCTCTACTTGTGTTTTGATGGTTGATGAATCTATTTTGTATGTTTCATGTAGTAACATTTCTCATAAAGTTTTTAGGTTGAGAAGACCGTTTAATTCTCCCTAAGATTAAACGGATTTGTGTTGATGCCTTATGTGTCTGGAATCCATATTCCAGAACACTTCACCGATGAAAGTTTGAGTTCCTCTCTTAGAGTGTCACGTTTAGTTTAAGTTTATTTTTAGCTGTTTGATTTTTTGAACATATCCTACTCATCTTAGATTGTGCATGCTCATATCTTGATTTGAATATTGATATATGGGGAAATTCTCCCTATACACGTGGACAAAAGGACACGAGAGGTGACCAGGTTCGTGGAGATATCGGTTCGATTCATATCATTCCGGTTCTGATGCGGGTGATCAGCCCGGAGAGTTCCCTTAGTTATTTCGTGGCTTTTTTGGCTGGCGAGGAAGTGGTCACATCGAGTGATCAACCTAGGGCTCTTCCTTGACATTTTCTGGGATAGCGTAACTGGTCGAGGTGATCACCTCGGGTGATCAGCCCGGATGATCAACTCGGCCAGGCAGGATGAAGGGGCATATCAGTAATTCGATAATTCCCCCTCCTCTCTCTTTGCTCCTTGCCTATAAATACCCCCCAAGCCTTCCAGGTATGCTTTTCTGCCGATTTCAACATCTTTTTCCGTCATAAGCTTGATTCTGCGTCTTGCTTTCCTCTGCTGACTTAAGCTTCAGAGCGGTCGTCCCGGGCTTAAAACGTCGGGCCTCCCTCTGACGTGATTTGCTTATCTTTCTAGGTCCAAGAGTTGATTTCCTCATTCCTGAAGCCGATCCAGACTTGGTTTAACTTGTTGAACCGGTTCTCCTTGCCCAGACCGACCGGAGGTGGTTCTCAAGTAGTTGGTGTTTCGCTTGGCTTATTTTCAGGCGATAACATCTAGCGCCGTCTGTGGGAAGAGACAATCATCCATGTCTTCTCCACCAACACTTACTAGAACTGGAATGTCCGCTGACTAACAGACCCAAACACAAGAAAATCTCCCGACGAGGGAAGAGTTCAATCAGCTGAAAAATCTTCTGCAGGAGATCGGAGATGGTCTAATTGCACACCAACCAAGACCATCTGACCGAGGCCAGACAGGTGTTCAGCCTGGTTTGCCCGCCGGGCAGGTTACAGGGCATCAGCCCGGGCCAGACTTGGCAGCTGTCGCTGCTACTGAATCCGCTAAGGTCAGACGTAGTGTACGTGGGAAGAGTCTGGAGGTCACCCCTATGTCGAAACACGGTGCACGTAACGAGTCTCCCATCCATCCCGACCGAAGGGCTCCTTGTCCACACCGGGCCCTAACCTTGCGGACTGAGAAAGAAGATCAAGATGCCACCTATACCAACATGGAACACAAAGCCCTTTATCAGGCTGTCGCCGTTGATCGCTCAGGTCCTTTCACAAGAGAGGTTCACGAGGCACCCTTTACGATAGGGTTCCGCCTACCACAGATGGACCTCTATGATGGTTCCACTGATCCTGAGGATCACCTCAACAATTTTGAGATGAAGATGCAATTTTTTGGCGTTGAGGATGCCAGCAAGATAGTAGTTTGCTTCTTTGCAATCACGAACGATTTTTCGGTTCTCATAATTGAGGAACTCATTTGTGGGTCAGTTTGCCAACTCCTGCACATTTGTCAGGGCCACTCCTAGTCTCTTCAGTGTCAAGCAGAGGACAGACGAGTCCTTGCGTGACTTCATGTCCCGATTTAACAAGGCCTACATTCAAATACCCGACCTTGGTGGTGATGTCGCCATGGTAGCCTTACAGACCGGACTTCGCCCTGGAGTCTTCCTAGATGATCTTATCCTCCGGAAGCCGGAGCATTTTGAACAGCTGTTGCACAGGGCTCGGGACTATATGACTTTAGAGGATCAGCATAGTGCCCGCGATGCCCCCGGTCCTAACAAGACCAGTCATCAGGAACCTAGGAAGGAGACTGAGAGTCGGTCTTCTGATCAGCGACGTAAGAGGAGCTCTCACCGCTCTTACACAAGGCCATCTCGGGTTGACTATCCTCCTTGGGTCGCCGAGTATGGGCAGGTATTAGCTGCTCAGAATGACCAGGTTTATTCCAAAACTCCATCTAGCAAACCGACCTCCTCAAGGCCACTACCGCAGGGAAGGAAGAGATGGTGCTCCTTTCACAAGGAATGCGCCTATGATTCGAGAGATTACCGTGTCCTAAAGCGGCAAGCAGAAGAAGACTCACAGAAGGATGACACCAGGCAGTATGATCATCCTCCCAAGGAAAACCGCAAGCCCTCGTCTTCTGGAAGGAAGGATTATAATCGGAGTCCTAGTCCTGACTGGAAGAGAAGCCGGATTACCGTCAGCGGAGAGCCGATCATCCATACCATCTCTGGTGGACCCTCCAGCAGTGGCGATAGTGCTCGAGGGCGGAAGAAGTACGCCCGTGGAGGAAGGGTAGCATCTGTGGCTGTCATGCTAGAAAGCAATAGCAAGGAAAAGGAGGAGCAGCAAGATGTTTCCCTTGATTTCTCTCGGAAGGATGAGGTGGGGGTGTCTTATCCCCATCAGGATGTTATCCTGGTAACCGCCATGATCAAGGATGCGGAGGTTCGGAGGATCTTGGTTGATACCGGGAGTTCTGCTGACATCTTGTTCTTTGATATGTACAAGCATCTGATGGCAGCACTTAACTTAGGAGTTGACGGACTCAGGCCGATTAAAACTCCATTGAATGGTTTCACCGGCCATTCTGTCATGGCCCTGGGAGAGATTACCCTGCCTGTCACGGTGGGCGATGCCGACATATGAAGAACAATAGATGTCAACTGGATGGTATTTGATGTGCCATCTGCCTACAATTCCATTCTTGGTAGACCCACACAGGACTTGCTACAGACTGTTATCTCTCCATTCCATTTGTTGGTCAAGTTCCCAGTTAGGGGAAAGGTGAGAATAATGTTTGGCGACCAGCAAGTAGCCCAAGACTGCTATTTGGTCTCTCTGAAGAGATCGCATTCTCCATCTACTGAAGATGAGGGGGAACCCACTAAGAAGGTGGTAGTGGTGGGTTGCCCTTTCGAAGAGCGAGCACAGGCCGCAGAGCCATTAAAGGAGGTCATGTTTATTATACCCCGGGTTTTATGATCATTTTTATATTGTTTTATGCTCATTATGATTGATTTACATGTTGAGAAATTTTCGTTTTTCGGTGAATAGTGTTTTACGTGAATTGTGTTCTCGGGTTTTACGTAGCCTTTTTGCTACTTTTTGCATCGCATGTCGGACGACCATTTTGAATATACCGGCATGACCGGGATAATGAGACGAGACCAACGAGTACCATATTGACGTGTTTGGGTTTCCCAGATTTTTCGGGATTTGACGGGTCGTGATTTGACGGTTTTTCGATATTTTGATTTTGGGTTCGTTAGGACCGTGA
>JAOWBR010123435.1:0-14035 GCA_028571145.1 Dionaea muscipula
CAAATGGATTTTACTTTTTTTTTTTTGTTTTTTATCAAACGATAATATATTATTGTTTTTATCATAAAAAAAATCAAAAAATAATAATATATTATCGTTTTATTTAAAAAAAAAATATTATCATTTTATTAAAATAAAAATAATAATATACTACCGTATTAACAAAAAATTATAAAAAAATTCGTTTATGCGCAAATAATCTGCGTCTCCGTTTGCCCTATTAATCAGATTTAAGCTTTTGTATTTTTTTTCCCTTTTATCTTGTTTCATGGTTCTATCCTCTACCTCTTCTCCTCGCACCACACCACACCACACCACAATCGGGGACTGGAGTCGTCTAGTCCGTTGCCACCCAAAGCAACATTCACTGATATACACATAGCAGCGCCTTCCCCTACCCACCCAAATCCCGAACCTCCAAACCCAAAAAATTCTTCCACTTGGAACTCAGGGTGTCTTCCAATCCCAACCCGTTGCGTTGGATACTAGACTAGACGGCCGGTCGCCATTGCCGGCCGCAATCGCCATCGTGAACCGGCCGCCGCTAAATGCACCGCCAACGTTGGCCATGTCAGAATCCGCCTGCTATTGTTCTGATTTCTAAGGTAATCACCCTTCACATCGTTTATCCCATTATTGTTATTGTGGTTCCAAGCATTTTTTTTTCCACTGGATTGTGGCTTCAGTGTACTAGACGGTGTCAAAGGATAAAGAGAGATGAAAGGAACCCATGCCATGTAATTTTACTTCTGGTTGCATTGGAAAAAGATCATCTGGATATGGGACTTCCGAAACGAAGCCCGAATTAGCGGATGCTTTTTGAGTCCCACATCGACTAGAAAGAAAACATGAACTACTTGGGCATTGCACTAATTGTTGACACTGAAATGATGTATATAAGGAGATGGGTAGGAGATGGGTGATGCAACTTCTTTGCTTGAGCTGTGAATCTGTGATGGACAGCTTATTTTGATAGGATTCCTTCAATATGTTGGGAAAGGTCTCTTGCTTGAATGTCGCCATTGGCATGCTTTTATGTGAGAACTCATACAATTATAGTAGTAAAATCCCATCTTTGACATCTTGACTTGAAGAATTAAGATTGACTTGCATCAGATATGAGAGGTACTAGTTTCCCAATGCCGCAACCCTTAAATATCAGACTCCTTATGAGAGTAAGTAAATGAGACAAAATTTGGTTTCCTTTGGTAATCAGGTGAACCAACAACATACAGGAGGCAATGAGTGAATCTCACCAACCTTGCATCCGAAATTACTAATGCATTTGAAGATCGAGTTCCGTACATTGTGTTAAGTACATATAACAAAGCATTCAGATTGTTCTCAGGCTATCAAACAAAAATCTGATTCTGTTTGGCCCCGATAGAGGAATTGAAACTAGTTCATGAAATTGACTCAACAACTCATACCGGGTAGTTGGCGGTGGTTTGCTGCATATAAGCCATGTGCACTCATTTTTAGTTACAATCGCTACTCTAAGCAAATCATCAACATAAAAAGCGCCCTTACCTGATCTACATGAATCCCATGTATATTTACGCAAAATTCAGTTTGATTTATACCAAACGAAAAGTGGTATGGATATAACAGAAGAAATAATGGTTACAAAAGCTTTTGGAAGACAGTTTGGTATTTACATGTTACTGAATACTCTTTGACGAATCTTCTTAAGATTATATGTATTTTTGGATGTCGGTTCTTTATATTATTTTTCGGTTTTGCCTAGACTCATTTGTCCCTGATCTACTCTCTTTCTTCTCAAGATTTGAGTTAATGTATTGTTATGTCCAAATTGGCAGTGGCTTGTTTAAGGATCATGCACCATTGCAAGGAACTGTACAATCACTCACAGTAAGCTCCTACTTCATCTCTCTTTTGTCTCACTTCATTGCCCTCCATTTGTCCTCCAATGGTTCCCTTGTGCTGCCCCTCTTCAGCTCATCTCCTCTTCAAACCAACCCTTTCAATTTACACCCTGCATTCCTCAAAGCTAAAGTACTCATTTCCTCATGCCCGCCAACAATTCGGTTCAAGCTTAGTTCAAAACAACTTATCTCTACCGAATGACCGCAATTACCAATACTCACCTTCAAAATCTGAACCTAGAACACTGTATCCTGGTGGGTACAGACGGCCTGAAATAAAAGTGCCCAGCATAGTGCTTCAATTGGTGGCTGATGAGGTTTTGGGTAGTGGGCCTGTGCTAGATGTGGTTGATGAAGCTGTCACCAAAGGGGTTGGGATTGTTGTGGTGAGAGGTGGTGATGGCACTGGTGGGAGACTGTACCAGGCTTCTTGTATGCTTAAGTCTGTGATTAGAGACCGTGCTTATTTGTTGATTGAGGAGCGTGTTGATATTGCGGCTGCTGTTAACGCTAGTGGCGTTGTGTTATCTGATCAAGGTTGGTCTCTCATTCTTTCCTTTATCTTTCCTTGATGATTGCATCCATCAAGGTTGTGTGTATTCTTTCAGTTCTTTAGTTGCTTTAAAATTTATTATATTCTATGCACACAGGGTACCAGAAAGAGAAATTACATTCTTTGGATTAATCTATATGCTATAAGTTCATTTCCTGGATCCCACAAATGGTGCAAATTATGTTACTTATAGGGCATCATATGGAGGTGGTAAATCTGTAGTGGTTGGTCCATCGTGCTACTTTGAAAGCAAGAACCATGTTAAACAGATAAGTAGATATAAGCAACGAGTAGAGGCCAGATGCCTGTAGAGCAGATAAATAGATTCTGTCAGTAAATAGTTTCATATGTATCATGCAAAAGTAGGTCTAATGGAATCTGTTTGAGACAAGCAGTAAATCTAGTTCATTGGCTGGTCAGTGGGTCATGTATATCAGAAAGCACTATCTCATTGGCCAGCCTTCGATGTCCTGGAGGACGAAATGCTTCAGGGAGTTGCAATTATGCATAGATTACTAGAGTTTCCCCAAAAGGTCAACCATGATGATAACCTTCATGTTGACTTTATTAAGTCCTTTGCTAGATGACTGATGCACATGACATTTATTATTGCACCACAGTGGTCAATGTTGGGTTTTTGCTCCTTTGTTTCTATCCCACATTGGGTAGAATGGAATAGGGTGTGAAACTTGAAACCTATAAAAGAAGGCTTAGACTTTTATGTTATGTACACCCGGTAGAAAGCCTAGTTAGTGAATATTGACTCTATGTCAAATTCCTCTGTGAGGTGAGAGTCAATATTTTTTAGCGGTAACGTTTTGTAGGTGAGTTTAGGGTGAGGAGATAAACTGTGTGATTGTAACAATTTGTGATATGGTGAATTTTCTTCTCGGGGTCATCTTGGTGGGAATATTTGGGAGATCTAGATTTCCAACAAGTGATATCGAAGATAAGGTGGATTTTCCCAACAGTTAAAGCTGCACCTATGGTTCCTTCTTTTTTCTTCTGGTTCCCTTTATGTTTTCGATTTTTTTTTTTCAGGGATGCTTGATTTTAGAATCTTTGTCTTCTTTTGGTTTTTCTTTATGAAGTTTGGCATTAGGAGATGAATTCTTGAGTACTTAAGCAAGTTATTCTGTTCTAATTGACTCAATACTAAGTTTTTCCCTTCGTTGTCTACAGGTCTTCCTGCTATTGTGGCACGAAGCATGCTGATGGATTCCAAGTCTAAATCAGTTGTCCTTCCTGTAGTTGGCAGAAGTGTACAAACTTTGGAGGGTGCTCTTTGTGCTTCTAATTCTGAAGGTGCTGATTTTCTTATATTTAGTATCGAGGAGGTTGAAGGGCACAATGATGCGATGACCCAATCAATGTTTGCAAATGTTAAAACACCAATGTTTGTTGCAACCACATGGAATGAAGATGTTGTATCATCTGTTGGAGCTTCATACTTGCTTACCTCTGGTGCTAGTGGTTTTGTCATCACCTTAAGAGAGTTGAACTTGTTTATTGGTGATGCTTTCAGCAAATTGTTAAATGGTATGTCTAAATCAAGCGAAACATTTGACAATGAAGTCAGAAGTGTCAACAAGCACAAAATCTCAGATGCTACAAATGGTTTTGGAGGCAAGAGGGTACCTGAAGACAGAGAAGTTCAATTCATTAGAAAGGAGAGAAGGACGTTGCTTGAAGCAATTAATATTATTCAAAAGGCTGCGCCACTGGTGATCATTTAGTGTTAGCATTTGGTAGTTAAGTTTGGTCATGCATTTAGTGAACTTCTACTCTATTTTTGCTTATCATGTGCCTAATCACAAAAGATGCTTTATGCAGATGGAGGAAGTTTCACTTCTCGAGGATGCTGTTGCTCAACTTAATGAGCCATTTTTGTTGGTCATAGTGGTAACTATGTGCTTAACTTCAAAACTCCTTTGCAAGTTTCACTCTTTGGGAGTTGCTGTTTATTGCATTTGATCATTTTCTTGTATGACTTGAGAAACAACTAAAGTTTTATGCAAATATGAATTTCCATCAAAATGTCAATCCTAAAGTATAAGGTGAACTTGGATGGAGTCGATGGACACATTTTTCTGACATCTTTTGGACATTATTTTCGAGATTTGCATATGCTGGCATCATATCTGATTCCAGCCTCGTTGGTCATCAAAGTTAGAAAGGTATGGGCCTAGGGGGATGATCTTTTAGGTGAAAGTAAACTTAGATTTTCGTATTAGATTGACACCAGTGCAATGGCGAAGATTGGCAATGAATTAAGGCTAGTAATGCAGAAGTGGTTCTGGTATCATCACTGTTATCAGTGTTCATAACCTCATTAGGTAGATTATTTAACTTTAGAGGAGAATAGAACTGCTGGTAGAGTTGAAAGGGCATCATTTATGACAATTTAGTGGAGAAAACTTTGGCAGAATTAAGAATCACGGAAAAATATTGCTGTTGAAATTGGAGAAAGGATGTAGCCTCTTAATTTGGACAGCCCAAGTTTGTATGAGTTACAAGATAACTTATATGGTGGTGGTGGTGGTGGTGGTTGATGATGATGCCGATGATGAGTTACAATATGATTCCCTGAGAGAGTATGAATATATGGGGGAAATCTGGGTCTTAAATTTATGGATATAGGATGATGAAATGCCTCCAAATTCTTTTGTCCCTTTTCATTTTTCTTCCTCGGTTGTGCAAATGAACTCATTTTATGAAATTCGTCATTTTCGTAATGTAACACCTCACTCCGGACGGGATGAAACCGCCGATAACTCGTGAGATTGGCTCCCGGGTCATTGAAGTCTATAGGTCCAGTCAAATACACAAAAACTTAACATACCGTCTTATACCACAAGTATCAGCAATATGATACAGAACTACCCCAAGAGCAGGGGTTATGCCTCTTGGGCATCATGTCATATCTATACGAGACTGTCTCAAAATATGTCTACACGGTGTACACATCAAGATAACAGCGGAAGTCTTAACTCATAAACAAATGCGAAAATCCTAAGAGGCCTGGCATTATCCCTCCTCGGCATCCAGCTTAAGATTCCTCATGAGTACCTGAAAATGATATCGATGTAGCACCGTCAGCCAACATATAATAGCTGAGTAAGAGTAGGGGGGTGTAACGATAACGCAAACCCGAAGATAGGCATCCTGCTCCTAAACCCAACCCAGGTCATACAAGTGACACAAGTTATGCATCAACTAAACATAATTGATATCAGACCAAAACTAGCATGTTGTAGATGCTATAAGCGAGAGCATGTTCATACCTCATACAGAAGTAAACATCTCATACGTATTTACATATATGCACAAGGTGATCTGAAAACAAGTGCCTCAACATTTTAAGGGAAATGAAAACGGACAACAGTAATGTTAATCACACAAAACAAGTCTGAATGTAAAAGCCTCAAAGTACACTTAATCACAGGAAGTCCACGAGTGTCATGGAAATGCCATTGTCTCACAAAGCCTAAGGGATCCCCTAAAACCACTTACGTACATCCTGGTATGGCAACCAGAGTCAATGTACAGTCACAAGCAGAATACCCGTCCTAGTCCCCCCCCGTAGCTAGCGGGAAAGATTTACGGACGTTGTGACACCAAAAAGGTGGCCGAGGTCTCTCCGTAAAGAGAATATCCAGGGACTTAATCTATCTCATGTTTTGTGAATAAAGGATATAATTTTATGCCTCATACCATTATGCCTCATAACATTAAGCCTCATACCACCATGCCTCGTAACATACATTACATGCCTCATAACATACATCATGCCTTATAACAAACATGCCTCATAACATACATCATGCCTTATAACAAACATGCCTCATAACAACATCGTATTTCTTAAGATCGTTCTCATACAAAGAATGTCAAACAGATAAATGACTCATCATGCCTTATACAACTAGATAAATGACTCATCATGCCTTATAAGATCATTAGCTCATAATGAAATGCATATATTCAATATGGTTCATATATCACATAACAATTAAAGCTCGATGGTCAAACAAGAAATCTCTGAGGGAATCCATATACTAATCCTTACCTGGAAGCAGCTGTTAAACTATCACAAGGAAGTCCTCACGAGTCAATGTGAAGCTAGTTTCCAAGTCCTGAGCACATATACACACATATTCAAAAGTACGCTAATTTAATATGATATAAGGTATAACACTTAGTAAAAAATCCTTATTCCTTTAATTGAACCCTAAACCAATCATTAAACATATCAATCTACAAGTCTAAGATCATTTCTCATCAATTGGGATTGAATCTCTAACGTTCGTAGCTCGAACGGATCAAAACGGTTCAATTGGTGCAGGGATCGGATATCCTCTCCCTATGGACTGGATATCCACCCTTTTTCCCCTTCTCGCGCATCAACTCAATCATTGGGCCGGATATCCGCCCTTCCCAGCCGGATATCCGCCCTCAACATCTGCAAAAAAAGCATAAATTTCTATTTGCACAATTTCTTTGCAAACTTCACCGAAACTCATTATCAACCATCCAACCAAGTCATAAAATACTCATATAACATATGTAGATCAACACCAAGCTGGATTAATCCCAATTTCATCATTTGACAGGATTAAAATTCACATATGAGCATAAACATCTATTTTCATCAATTAACAAATTCAATGGTTTCTACTCAACCAAGTGATTCAATCTTAGTTTATACACATCCAACAACATATATACAACATGCTAAGAGCTCCCATAAGCTGATCCAACTTCTGGTTCATGAATTCACATGAGTAAAAATCACTTAAATGCATAAAACCATAAAACCCATTAATGCCATGATCTTCTAAGCCATCATAACAATCCAAAACAACTAAAAAGAAGGATGAAATCTCACTAATCAGTAAAGTAACCCTAATCTCAACTCTCTAAAGAGCCTTTTCCAGCTTTACATAAGATCACAAGAGGAACCAAGGTGAAATTATGATTTGCTCAACTTTCCTCTTCCTTCCTTTCTTCTCTTCTATTCTCTTTCTTGTCTCGATCATCTCCTCTCCCTTTCTGATTTCCCTTTTTTTTTCTTTTTCCTTAGTTTCTAATCAGATCAAATCCAGTATGAAGAACTAACTAGCCTTCATGGCTAAGAAAGGAAGCAAGTAGGTGAATGATGGGGTTATGTGTCAAGTTCTTAACCAAAGGAGGGTTAGTCACTACTTCCAAGCTTATCTTCACATCATTGAGTCAACAAAGTAGGCTGACTTGCTCAGCCCATCCCAATCCCTCGGTCAGCCTAAAAGGGAAGAACCAAGTTCTAATTAACTTGGATTAAATTATGTTTCTCAACGTCGTACCGACTTAAAATCCGTGACCCTAATTTCATCCAAAGTACGTCAATATGGTAGTCAAAGTTCACCATTTCTCGTGACAGTAATTGTCATCTCAAAATCAATACGTGATTCATCCCCGATCTCAAAATGATCTTTTTACCCTTAAAAGTCAAGAAACCGAAATCTCGTCGAAACCGAAGTTTAAATCTCAAATCAACCTCTTTTCCCCTAAAATGTAATATTTCCCTCATTTAACTTCGGTAATAACTCTATTCATTATAATATTAATAAATTAATATAATAATGAATAATAATAAAATATTTATTTAAAATTAAAATAAGGGCACGGGTATAACATCCTACCCCCCTTATAGAGATTTCGTCCTCGAAATCTGACGGTAAGTACCTCACATATCGCACATTAATCTCAAGCTGTCTCATAATATCTTAACAGTCTCATAAACCTTATAAAACCTTATCATAGAGGACCATGAGAACATAGACGGCTATTACCTGCTACAAGCCTATGAGCTCCATCTCGTGTCTACGAACGAAAGGCAAATAATTCTTACAACGCCTTAAAACATTCTCAAATCGCCACCCTTTTACAACAAGGAAATAGTACATACGTCCTTTAAAAAGGCATTCTGTCTACTAGTCTTAAAACAATAGTCTTAAAACTAATGAACGCAATTCAAATCTCATTCCTCTCAAACTTGGCATATTACTGCCTCTCTTGCAGTATACCCAACGCCAAACTCAAATGCTCAACATCCGCTTTTCTATTCCTTGAGAAGAACAAGCTATCAAATGAAAACAACTATAAAATGATCCAAATAGGGTCTAAACACCCTATGCATCAAATCTATAATTACTGCAAGTGCAATAGTCAGCCTAGAAGGTATGACTATGAACATATTCACAACAGGAATGTCTTCCGTTCTCTATGAAGTGCAGAGTGATAATGTAAACAATGGCTGAGTGATAATGTAAACAATGAATCTTGAACATCCTTTCCTCAAAAGTTCTCTAGCATGAAGTGCAGAAATCATATTAACCATATATGTACTTTTATCTCCGTCGAAAGCAACTCCAATGCCGTCAGGCAAGGTAAGAAAACCCTTTTTCTAGAAAAGTCTAGGCTAGCATGGTGTCTAGCTAGCCAATCCAAACTTAGGATAACATCAAAGTCATGCATAGTTAGGCAAAATAACTCCACAGGAACTAGTATCCCTAACAATTCTACCTCACATGCAAAACAAGCATGAATCAACTCAACTGGCAAAATAAGTCTCAACAGGACTACTTATAGGCAGTGTCATAACAAATCTCATATCCATGCTCACATATGGAATAAGCAGAGAACGAAGGAAAATAGGGGATGTAAAGGAGCGTGTAGCTCCTGAATCAAGTAAAACTCGTGTAGGCATAAACGAGAGAACGAGTGTACCTTGCACGCCTTAGGGTGGAGTCTTCTTCTTGATAGCTCGCGTTGTCGGGCGTGCTATATTTAATATTTATAAATTCACGGCTTATCAACTAAGAAGTCAGCGGTGAGTCGAGGTCGATCCATGGGACGGTTGAAAATCTTCCGGTTGAACTAATTATGTTCCTAGCAATGGGATACATTCAACGTGGGTTCAATTAGTCTAAAATAGGAATTAAAACGTAATTAAATTAGATGATAAGTGTCGCCGCACGAGGTGATGACGCGACCAAGGACAAGGCATGCTGACAGCGTGCAAGTAATGCACGTCACGGCCGTGACGTATCTGTCACGGTCTTGTCCAGAAGAGATGGTCACAGGCATGACCTGCTAGTCACGGTCATGACTAGCTCAATTTCACCAAGGGCACTGCGCGATCCTACACAGGCTACGCGCGGATTGAATGATTTATTATGCGAATCGAATCTAACTTAAATGCAGTTAATTAGGGGTTTGATCGCGGAGTTGTCATTTGATTCGATTAAGGTCCTAATTGGCTTATGCATACAATATCTCGTGAACTAAATCAAGGCATATTGCAAGTCAGAGTTTCAATCAGAACAATCCTAATCTAGTCGTATGTCACAGGACGACGTAACAATTCAAATCCACGAAAATGGAATATGCAGGTTCACAGTTTTTACACAAATCAAGACCCTGACGACAACAATCATCAATCCGACAAGTTCGGATACAAATCAAAACCACGACATATAATAAAATTCGAAGCTTTTATAAAACCATACCAAAATCATATATCGGAAGCGCAGATCTGATTGGAGAGCGTCCCGTCGGTATATTTTCCCCGTCGAGTGCGTACGGATGGGAGTTGTCGTGTTTGCTTCGTGCTCCTCAGGTTGAATCGCCCTCTGGGTCGCCCTTGGTGATGCTGTAGCCGCCTAGGTCGAAAGTGGGAGAGACTTCTCGTTCTGCAGCAACGCAGCATAAATAGACGATGCACAGGAACCAGTCACGGTCGTGACATGTACGTCATGACCGTGACTAGCTCATTTCGGGCTAGGCCGCGTGCTGTGGCCTAGCTGAGCAATCCGAACTCGATTCCAAGGGTTGGGGCCTGCATAGAGAGGTCATTTACGCCTAAACTTAATCCAGTTGAGCCCTGGCTCGTGTCCATCCTGTAAATGTCATAAAATTAACATGAAAACACAAAATATAGGGGCGCTCAATATAATTAAAATATGACTTAAAATGCATGCGCTTAGGAACTTAACATATATATTTTAGCATAAATTAGGAATGCGTTGAGCGCACTTTCTGCGTCTCAACTCACCCCCCAACTTAATCCTTGCTAGTCCCTTAGCAAGCTACCATGAAAAGAATGAATGATTATGCTGTGATACTACCCCTACACATTCCAAGTTTACCCTGTCATAACCCTCAAACAAAAAATGACTAACATCAACTAGCCGGACATGAACAACTAAGGCGTGTGTGTGTGCATCCAAGTTAAACCATCTCACCGCTAGGCCAGACATGCATAACCAGGGAATAAATTCAACATAAGAGCTAGCTTCACAACTCACAGGTATGTGTATAAATAAATGCAGGAGGTCACTCATGGAGCTAATCAAAGCAAAGCACTCATAGAAAATAAAAGTTATCCTAAACTGTAGACCAGTAAATATTGAATTAGTGATAGAATTCAATCCTAGGGACTACGACCAATCTTACCACTTAATCCCGCTTAAGATCAGAATCACCAATTTTAAGGGAAGTAGGAAATAAATGTAGGAAAAAAGCAGTCAGACCAGGGAAAGGAAAAAGATAGAAGAGGGAACCCAGGTACTATAGGGATAATGTAAGCTAATCAGGCAAACATTTCTATGCAATTAATAGGCAAAAACAGTTCTCCTTTTCCTACTCCTTCTTTCTCTTTTCCACTTGCTTTTCTTTCTTCTTTCATGCCAATATTTTTCATCAAAAATTGTTTCATCATTCATATTTCTTCTCTTTCCTTCGAACTTAATGATTTTTTTTTTCTTTTTCTTTCTGCTGCCCTTTTCCTTTTCTTTGATTTTTTTCATTTATCCTTCGTTTTTTTTCATTTATCTTTGCTTTTGGTTTTTTTTTGACATCACTCCTTCCATTTGTTTTTCCAACAAACCAACAAAATACACCCAAAACACTCAGAGCAAAAATCTGCAGAAAAATTCTGAGGCGCAAAAAAGAGGATATTTTGAAGGAGGGGAAAAATAAATTATATGTAAAACTCAACAGGGATGCAATTGGAATGAATAAAAATTAACTCTGAAGGCTCAAATTAAAAATCAAGAATTATTGGTAATCGTCATTTCTTAAGCAGCATTCCAAACTCACACAAACCAAGTCCCTAAAATTCTAAAATTCAATTCATGAACGTAATAAAAACCACTACAATATTCTACTATATGTGGCTCTCAACTTTCTCACTCATAGACAAGGAGACTTGTGCTTACTAAAATTCCTAACTATGTATGCCACATCATCTTCTTACCACAAACTTGGATAAGTGCACAAATATTTACCATGGAAGTTCAAGCCTAAACTAGCCTATGCCAATCAAATTCATAGAGAATGCATGACAGGGAACCGTACTAGTGCAAGAAAAGTCCACACAGCATAGAAAATTCATCTATCATGCAGCGAACTAGAAATTAACAAAGTAAGCGACAATAAAGCACATGCTAAAAGATTAAAACAGAGGCGAAAAATTAAGCACAGTCCACTCCCCTCAATTAATTCTCGAAAGTCCCGTGAGAGAGTGGAAAGAAATCACCTGGAAGCAGCTGAAGGGTCGGCAATCCGTGTAAGCTGACCTACAAAGAAAAAAAAACAACAGTAGAAAACAGAAATAACAGAACAGGAAAGGAAATGTCTTTGGAAAATTCTAATCGTTTGCCAGGTCCTTCTGAGTCTCTCCAGCATTGTTGTCCCTACAACCCGAGGTGCAATGGGTGGGTAGGAGAGGCCTCCACTACTCCCGAGAGAACCTCGGAAGTAATAGTAACAATGCTGCTAGTAGATAATGCATGAAGGGAGGAGGAGTTCGGACACCCGAAACTCTGCAGAAGCAGCCGATAAGATTTAGCAAGACACGTCCGGCTTCCCACGCCCCCCAACTTGCCTATCGGCAACCTTGTCAAAACCAAAGTGAGGAAGAAACAACAGAAATTCCGGACAACTAACAAAATTTCCAAGACGACTAAAAACTAAACAACTACGAAAGGAAATGTGCGTATTTACAAAGAAAATCATTCTGCTCATTCAATCATTGTCCCTTGGGAGGCTGGGTAGGTCGCCCGTCCTCCCTCTTGTTTAGTGTGCTCAAAAGCTAACCAACCTACGTCTCCAACTTGGCAATAACCTGAGTGTTTACACTTACTTGCTGCTGGGTCTCGGTCAAGCTTACCAGCATCTTTGTTTACTCTGCCATCGATTTGATCATCGCTGACTCAAATGGTGTTGGAGTTGGTTGCATCAGCGATGATTGCGACGTTTGAGGGACCGTGGCAGGTTGCGGCGGAAGAGGTGGTTGCTGCCATTGATATGCAGGATGTTGTGGGTAATACCCATAAGCAGTATTGACTTATGCGGGGTCAGGTGAAAAAGGCTAGGCCGACAGACATACCGTCCAGTGGTGTGCTATTCTACCGCAGGTAACACAGGGTTCAATTTGTGCAGGGCGGGGGGTGGTAGCCGCATCTTTCTTGAGGAGCAGATCCAACTTTTCGAAGAGAGCTGCAACAGTGGATGTGAGGATTTCAGTGGCGCTAAGCTCGTTCACACCCTTTTGACTTTTACTACGTGCAGCTACAGGCTTATCTCGCCACTCAAAAGTGGATTGGAGTTGAGACGCGTCACTTAAATTTTTAAATAAGGCCCATACCGCATTCTCGTCTTTCATCATCACGAACCCTCCACAGGAGGCGTCAATCATCTGACGTTGACTTGGTAAGAGGCCGAAATAAAAACTCTGCATCAACTGTCACCTAGAGATATCGTGGTGAGGGCATTTACGCAGCAGATCACCAAATCTCACCCAAGCCTCATATAAGTGCTTAGTGTCGTGTTGCTGGAAGGTGGTGATCTCACGTCGGTATTATAGCGCCTTTCCTACCGAAAAATATTTCTTAATGAAATCCGCGCTTATCTCCTCCCACATCCTAATTGTGCGAGGCGGCAAAGGGTTAAGCCAGTGTTTCGTCTGGCCTCTTAGCGAGAATGAAAATAAGATGAGCTTCATCGCATCAACTGGAAAATTATCAATTCGAAGGGTCGAGCTGATGGATAAAAACTTAGAGAGGTGGTTGTACGGGTCTTCCTGAGACAAGCCGTTAAAGGTTGGAAGTGACTGAATGGTGCCCAGCTTAATCTTATAGTGGGCAGCATTTATTGAAGGTAAAACAATGCACGACAATGTGTCTTACACATTCGGGATAAGGTGCACGTGCAATGGTGGTGCTACCCCGTTGTCACCCCCGTTATTCCCAGAATTGTTTCCGTTAAGTGCATTCTGATCCCCATTCACCCCGTTGTTCTAACCATTAACATTGTTTGGTGGAACTTGTTGATTTTGAAGGTCAGCCATCTTATCAGTGCGTGGGTACCTTTTATTCACGATCACCGTAACAGAGAGAGCAAACAACAGAGCAATCCGATCCAAGCTCTGATACCATTTGATGAGAAATCTGGAAGCGGAAACAATCTCTCAACCACACTGAATCAATGAATCGAGCACAATCACAAAGCAACACTCAAAGAAGAACAAAGGAGAAAATCAAATTCTCACTTC
>JAOWBR010123546.1:0-14033 GCA_028571145.1 Dionaea muscipula
GACTGATCCTTCTAGACTGAATGCTCCTCGACTGATCCTTCTAGACTGAATGCTCCTCGACTGATCCTTCTAGACTGAATGCTCCTCGACTGATCCTTCTAGACTGAATGCTCCTCGACTGATCCTTCTAGACTGAATGCTCCTCGACTGATCCTTCTAGATTGAATGCTCCTCGACTGAGTCTGGTCAACTGAATCTGCTCAACTGAGTCTGCTAGACTGAACTGCTCACTTGAGTCTGGTCAACTGAATCCGGTCTACTGAATCTGCTAGACTGATTCTAGTAGACTGAATCTGCTAGACTGAATCTACTAAGCTGAGTCTACTAAGCTGAATCTGGTCAACTGAATCTGCTCAACTGATCTTCTAGACTGATCCTCCATAGCTAAACTTGCCAGGCTGATCTTCAATATCTATCCTAACCTGTGTGAGTTGCTATATGCAACCATTTATGCTAGTCTAGAATCTTAAGTCTCTATACAAATGTGGACTGATCCGTGTCAGTTCCCCCTAAGCTATATATTCCTTTCATCCTAATGTCTATGTTTTGTGCATCATCAAAACTTATTATTTTGTTTTTGTTTTATCTTTCATACCCGGTCGCCATAACCGGGAGGCTGTGCCTAGCATGATCGGTACCCTTGTCCGTGCGCATGACACACCTATATGGCTATTGTATTGATCCGTATTTATACCCGTGTTGCATGCATCCTACTCATGGATTAGTCTAGCCTTATGATTTATTCTTCCATGAATGCTATCATTTTTCCTAGTGTGGTTGGTGATCTCTATTATCCGAGCACCTGCGAGCGGGACACGTCCCGACGAGTTACAGGTGTCGTGGTCTAGTATATATGTTTGAATTGCCACCAACCCCACTTAGACCGTTTTAGCCTTATTGTTCCTGTTATAGTATGCCACTAGTATGTTTACTAACCTGTGTACATCCCTGATTGAACAATTTGGCGCAGGTGAGCAGGTTGAGAGCTAGGAGGATGTCGACGAGACGGGGCACGCCTCTTAGGCTTCATTTTTTGTTTATATGCATCATTTTTTGTTGTATGTCCATAGTGCATTTTTGAGACACTTGAAACATTAGAATTTTGAATTATTTGAGATGACTTAGAACATAGATTATGATTGTGTTCTTAAATCATCTTAGATTCTAAAAAGTGTCTTGTCTATGGTTCCTTTCTTGAAACCATTATCAATCAAGAACTGTGAGAGGGTTTCATATCAAGCTCTTGGTGCTTGTTTCAACCCATACAAGGCTTTCCATAGCCTGTATACCTTGTTTTCTTATCCCTTGACTTCAAATCCAGGTGGTTACTCCATATAGACTTCTTCTTCAAGTAGTCCATTCAAAAATGCACTCTTGACATCCATTTGATACACTTTGAAGTTCTTATGGGCTGCATAGGCAAGAAACAGCCTAATTGCTTCCGGCCTTGCTACTGGTGCAAAGGTTTCATCAAAATCAATGTCTTCTTGCTGTGAATAATCTTGTACAACTAATCTTTTCTTGTTTCTCACAATGATGCCATTCTCATCCATCTTATTCCTGAAAACCCACTTGGTTCCAACCACATTCTGATTCCTTGGTCTTGAAACTAGTTCCGTACTTGATTTCTCTCAAATTCATTGAGCTCTTCTTGCATGGCAATGATCCAATCAGCATCTCCTAGTGCATCTTCAGCAACTTTAGGCTCCATTTGAGATAAAAAGCATACAAGCATGGTGTCTACTTGTCTCCTTATTCTTACACTAGCTTCTACATTTCCAATGACTAACTCAGGTGGATGATCACTGAGCCATCTCAAATCTGGCTTATTTAATGGTGCAATGACTTGATCTTCATCTTAATCATCTGGATCATCTACTACATCATGTTCATGCTCATTTCCATCATCATCAGTTATCACTTTAGGAATCTGAGCATCAACATAGACTGGATCTTGCTTCTTTGGATCTGAAATCTTCATCTTTTCAGCTTGTTCAACCAAATTCTCTACTGCTTCTTCAACTCCATTTGTGAAATGAGGTTCATCAAATACTACATGAACTGATTCTTCAATTATTATGGTTCTCTTATTGAGAATTCTAAATACTTTGCTGACTTCAGAATATCTCATGAAGATTCCTTTAGCTGCCTTTGCATCAAAAGTCTTCAACTGATCTTTTTTATTGTTATTAATAAAGCACTTTCCTTTAAAGATATGAAAATGACCAATGTTTGGCTTCCTTCCATTCCATAGCTTATATGGAGTTACTCTATGCACCATATTAACAATGGTTTTATTCTGTGTGTAGCAAGCAGTGTTGATAGCCTCTGCCCAAAATCTTTTAGGCAATCCAGCTTCAGCTATCATGGTTCTAGCAGCTTCTTTGAGTGTCCTATTTCTCCTTTCAACAACTCCATTTTGCTGTGGTGTCCTTGCAGCTGCTAGTTGGTGAACAATACCTCCTTCTTTGCAAAAATCTGAAATCACCTGATTTAGAAATTCTGTGCCTCTATCTGATCTAATCTTGATGATGGTCTGGTTCTTTTCATTTTGTGTTCTTTTCATTAGCTCTAGCAGCTTCTTCAAGGAGTCCTTCTTTTTGTTCAAGAATACTGTCCAAGTATATCTTGAGTAGTCATCAACAACTACAAGTGTGTATTTCTTCCCACTCACACTCACAGGATCCACTGGACCAAACAAGTCCATATGGAGAAGCTCCATAACTCTACATGAAGACTGCACTGCCTTGTTCTTGAATGAGGCTTTGACTTACTTTCCTCTTTGGCATGAATCACAGATGCTTTCTTTCTTGAACACCACATCTGGTAATCCCTCTACAAGCTTCTTCCTTGCTAGCTTGTTGATTGCTTTGAAGTTTAAGTGACTCATCCTTTTGTGCCATAGCCAATTGACTTCAACTTAAACATGTTTCTCCAATTGTTGTGCTCCAATCCATAACATACATGTTCTTCTTTCTTGAACCAGTTAGAACCACCATTCAAGTCCCTTCATTCTTGATTGCATTGATCTTTGTTGAATTCTACAATGTAGCCTTTGTCACAAAATTGACTTGTGCTTAGCAAGTTGAACTTCAAACCTTGAAAATATGCAACTTCTTTGATGATCAGGCCATTCTTGATGGTGGAACCAACTCCTTTGATTTCTACAGGCTTCTCATTGCCTCCAAAGACTACTTTTGGTCAATCATTTTCTTTAAAATCCTCTAAAAAGTGTCTGCTGCCTGTCATATGTCTGGAACACCTACTGTCAATGTACCAGACAACCTGCAAAGCAGATTAAAATTGTTTAGGTACCCAATTCTGATTGGATCCTCTATAGTTAGCACTCCTAAAATCAACCCCTAGACCATAGTCAAAGGGTCTCCTTCTAGGAGGGTTGTACCTCTTATTGCCATAATCAAAAGACACAGCAAAATAGCATTTTGGCAGATACTTTGAAGTGCTAGAATGAGCTGGATAACACATGTGTTGTCTAGATTCACTCATATGCCTATATACACTACTTGTATATGACCTTCTAGTGTGTCTAAGTCTGCTTGTAGGTATCTCATAATATCTTTTTGCAGACTTTGGCCTATTCATATGCTGTGAATATTGCATAGGAGGGGTTTTGGGTTTCCACATGGGTTGTGTACTTCCTTTATGCATGTAGGCCATGCTCCAATCTTTATCTGAAGGAAAAATTCTTCCTTCCCCCTTTCTATATGGCCTCCTAGATCCATGAGCAGGTTTAGGAGCAACCTTGTTCTTGAATTTAGGCTGAGGCTTGTGGATTGGTTTGGAGTCAGTCCTACCCTTGTTGGTTTCCTTGGGCTCGGCAGGAGCCTTGGAGCTAGGTACAAACTTAATCTATGTTCCACCCTTGGTTCCTTGACCTTTATCTGGAACATGATCAGTGTTGCCCTTAAATCCTAGGCCTGCCTTGCCTAGGTTTCCAGTTTGCTCAAAGGTTGGTCTGACTTTGACTCCTTTCAGTTCTCTTTTGGGCCTATCCTTGTTACTTTTTAGTGATTCATTCTCTTTTAATAAAGCTTCATGGCTAGCTTGAATTTCTTCAAACTTGGTCAGCAGCTCATCAAACATTTCATACATATCCATATCATTGTGAGGGGAGGAGGAACTATAATCAGAAGAGTTAATGTGTGAGGTTACCTCCTCCTCTTCACTCTGTTCCATTAAGCAAAGTAAGGCTTCCTCTTCTGAGGATGAGGATGAACTTTCATCACTCGAGCTCTCCTCCTTTTTCTTCTTTTGTTCATCCTCTTCTACTTTCATTGCTTTTCTCCCCTTCTTCTTTAATTTCTTCCATACTTTCCTTTCTTCATCAATATATTTCTTTACAAGGGGATAGGGATAGTCCATCTTGAAGTGTCCAGGCATTTTACAATTATAGCATAAAGCTTGGCCTTCCTTATTCTTGTTGTCATTATCATCTTCCTTCTCCCTTCTATAGGGCTTCTTTAATGATTCCCCCTTGTGGTACTTCTTGGTGTACCTTGAAAACTTTTTGAATTTTTTCATGAGTAAGTTCATTTGCTCATGAAGATCCTCTTTATTCTCTTCTGTCTTTTGAGATGCTTGGGGAGCCACAAGAGCTGGAACTGACTGTTGATTGACCTTGACATGCTCTTGGTTACTCAGTTCAAACTCATATGCCTTCAGATCAGAGAACGGGCTGAAGGTAGTGGTTATGGACAGATCCTTTGATTTCCTCATAGCAGTGGCCTTTATTGTCCATTCTTGTGGTAATGCATAAAGGATCTTCATGCATGTTTCCTTGTTTGTGTATGTCTTTCCAAGCATTGTCAGTTCATCAACAATGGTAGTGAACCTGCTGTCCATTTCATCCACAGACTCTCCAGGCTTTATTTTAAAATTCTTAAACTTCTGTATAGCCATAGTCGGGATCCCGTCTTTGTCGGGATCTTCTGGCAATCCCGACAAAGACGGATCTGGTCTTGGTCTTCTTTCTTTTTCGTGAATCTTTTTGAAAAGCTTCCTTGTCCGACTAGGGTTTCCAAATATGACATTCCCTCTTTCAAAAAGTTGCCTTCTTTTTGTATTGGTCAGAATCCCCGTGATCTTTGTCTTTTCTTCAACGTCTCCAATCATTAATATTAAATTCAAATCATTGAATTTAATATTTGTCCAATCCTCATTCAGTGCAATCCTCATTTTGAAACACATGGCATGTTGGTCTTGAAAACCCTAACCTGATTTGCCTCAGCCTCAACTAAATCTGACAAACCCAATTCTGACAAAGCTTAGTCAACCTAGACTGCCTCATGATGTTGCAACCTAGTCTGCCTTCTTGATGTTACAACCTAGACTGCCTTCATGAATCCTCAGTCTCAACTGCCTTCTTGAACCTCGGTCTCGACTGCCTTCACAAACTTCAATCTCGACTGCCTTCAACATTGTCGGTTTAGACTGCCTTCAGCAATGTCAGTCTAGACTGCCTTAGTGTCTTTGCATCCTCGACTGCCTTCATGAGCCTCAATCTGGACTGCCTTCATGGTTGTCAGTCTAGACTGCCTCTAGCAACTTTGTCAGTCTCGATTGTCTTAACCAATTCTTCGGTCTCGACTGCCTCTGCAAGTCTTCAGTCTCGACTACCTTCGCAAATCTTCAGTCTAAACTGCCTTCAGTGATTTCCAACCTAGACTGCCTCTGCATCCTTGCTCGGTCTGGACTGCCTCTGCACGTTGCTTCGGTCTACACTGTCTCTGCACGTTGCTTCGGTCTAAACTGACTCTATGAAGTCAACTGCTACAGTGCTCCTCAGTTTAGCCTTCCTTAAGGAAATCGGTCTCGACTGCTTCTGCTTCAATTCTGCCTAGACTCCCTCTTGCAAAACGATCTGGTCTAGACTGCCTTCTGCATCACTTCAGTTTAGACTGCCTTCAGCAAACTGATCCGGTCTAGACTGCCTTCTGCATCACTTCAGTCTAGACTGCCTTCAGCAAGCTGATCCGGTCTAGACTGCCTTCTGCATCACTTCAGTCTAGACTGCCTTCAGTAAACTGATCTGGTCTAGACTGCCTCTTGCAAATCTTCACAGCTGAGTCTTTCAAACCTGAATCTTCAATCCTAACCTGTTTAAGTTGCTATATGCAACTTTTATATTAATCAAGCAAAAACCTATACATCAATCAAACTTAAATAATCTTATCAATTTCCCTTTTTAATCTATAGCATCATCAAGCTTAAAGCTACAGCATCATCAAAACTTAATTAACCTATCAATTTCCCCCTTTTTGATGATGCCAAAACACACAATAGAGATAAAGACAAAAGAGCAAAGAGTAAAAATGGCTTTACTCAAATGCTTCAAAGTGTTTTACAATCGAATAAAAGTTATCAACAATTACAACAAGATAAAGAGATTATCTCTTCTTTGGAAAATACACATAATCATGCCACTCTGGCCATTCTTTCCATGCTCTCTCATAGTTCTCCTCTGTGTCTTCACCGAAGGATCCATCTCCGAAAAGTTCTATAAATTCTTGAGTTGTCTCACTCTGAGACACTTCTCCTCCTTTATATCCTTTCTTTCTCTTGACAGCCTTCATGATCTTCTCACCTTTCTTCTTTGATTCCAGAAAGTAGTAGAGAGCATCATGCCTGCTTGTATGTTTAGCCCGGTTTCCTGCTCTGAACAGCCTATTGAATTCTTCCATCTCTTTGGCTATGAGAACATTAGCTGAATTGAAAGTCACATTGCCTTGAGAATCCCCCTTCCTTGTAGGTTAGGTGCTCCCTCCAGCTCCATGAAGTCCATGAAGTCCTCCTCTTTGCTCTTTAGTTGCTCCAGAACTTTCCCCCTTTTTGGCATCACCCAAAAAGTTGGAAACAAGGAAATCTGTGAGGGCCTTGTTTGTCTCATTCTGTTCCTGTTGTGCCTTGAGTAGACTAGCCAATGTTTCCTCTACAGTGGTCAGCCTTGTTGAGTTCTCATAAATCTTCTGGCCCAAATTCTCCTCAGCCTTGGCAATCTTTAAGTTGAAATTCATGCTCAAATCAAGCTCAGTAACTTTCAGTTTTGATTCCATCAACTCAAAACGGGTCTTTGTGGTCTCTGCAACTTCCTTCACTGTAGCTTCAATGTAGTCAGTGTTTGCTTGAATTGATCTGGGGATGTTCTCTTGGATGGCACGAGCTAGAGTGTCCACATCCTTGACCACCAAGCTCATTTGCTTGGTAAGCTTCTAAAAACTTAGACAGATATCAGCCTTGAGCTTCTGGTCTTGAGGATGATGAAACTCAAAATATCTCAGTAGCTCCTTAGTGGCCTTGCTCTGCTCCTCCATTTGTGTTAGCATGACCTTCACTGTCTGGTTGATGTGGGAATGAACAGCTTGATCAATGAAAGGTGCATCTTGTGAGTGTTCCCCTGATGGTTCAGTGATGATGGGGATGGATGTGGAGGGTCCAGCTTGTTGGATGGGACCTTGGTACAGCACCAAGTCCCTGCAGCGTGCTTCCATGTCAGCTTCCTCACCATCATCCTCACTGCTTAGTACCTCCACACTACTAATAGGGCTATCATAGTCAATGGGATCATCAATCTCATCCTCATCCTCATCAACATGTGCTTCCTTAACCCTAGGTGGCTCCACTGGCTCACCATCCTTAGGGTTATCAACATCATCCTTCTCCATCTCAGTCTCGTTTTCCTTCTCTAGATTTTCAACTTGCTCATCTTGAATCTCATCCCTAGATCCTATCTCATGGGCATCATCCTTAGGATTTTCAGCTTCATTCTCCTTCTCAACTTCCTCTATAGCTTCATCTTCAGCAACCTCTTCATCAACCTCAGTTGGTTGTTGAGCATGTGTTTCAGTTGGGGGTGCAGGGATTAATCCATGGTCATCACCACCATGGGCATCATCATCATCATTAGCATCATTTTACCGAGAATCTGCATCAATTGTTTACTTTCCTTTTCTGATCTCATGCCTCCTATGGGCAGCAGCACCAATTTTGAACAACTCAGTCAACTTCCTAACATCCACCAGTTCAAAAAGCTCATTTGACTCAGCAATTTCCATGACCCAATCCTCCTCACAAGGCATGAGGTGGATGTTCTCAGCTTGGGCCCGAGATCTACTTAGCTTCCATGATAGCCAAGCATTGAATCTTCGTAGCTCCTCATCAATATTGATGGGATCATCAATAATGATGGGTTCCTCCTAAACTGCTCTTATTTCTTCGTCATCAGCAGCAACAACAGTTCTGGCAATTCAGCAACCTCTTCAACAACAACTTCATCAACAACAACAACCTCAGCTGCAGCTTCATCAACAGTGTCAGCAGCAGCATAACCAACATCATCTTCAATGGGATCCTGAGCTATATGTGGCTGGTCTTGAGCCTCTGAGGCCTGCTCAGTCACATTAGCCTCCCCCTATGACCTTCTTTTCTCAACTTCCTCTTCATGAGATGCTTCCTTAGAGGAAACTGTGCTTGAAGCAACAGTTTCTGATTCTATCACCAACTTCCTCCTCACCTTTTTCTCCTTCTTTTCTTTTGGTGGTGTTGCAACTGCATTTCTCTTCCCGGAATCCTCAGTCTTTCCAAACAATCTTTTTGAGGGATGGACAGGCATGCTATCCCTCAAATTTATACTAGCAGCAGACAACAAAAAAGAGATTAACAACCCAAAGGATTTCTTAATATGGAAGATACCTTTCTTAGGGCTTCCTTCTATAATCTTCTCTTTCTCAATCTGGGCCTTGATTTGGTTGAAAACAAAGAGTGCCCAGTTGACTTTCTTGTCAGTCCAAATTGCAGCCATGATTTGAGCACGAACTCTGGTTAACTAGTCGTGGGACCCAGTCCTACATTCAATCATCTTGCTCGTTACATTTGCAAGCATATGAAACGCCTCCTTGAACTGGACGATTTTACATGCAAAATTGCTTATGCTTCCTTCATCCTTGGCTATCGTTTTCCAGAATGATTCTCCATCGAGATCAAGTTTGCTGACATTCTTTGTTCCTGTCTTTGGCAGCTCTAGGAATTTGTGAAGGGTGCCAGGTGTTAGGATAATCTCAGTTCCCTGAACCCTAGAAATGATTGAGTCACCTTTCAGCTTCGTATTCTTGTAGAAATCTAGCACATCAATGGGTGACCATGTGGGAATGTCCACGGAAAGAAACTTGGCCAACCCACTTTGTTTCAGAGCATCCACAATCTTCTTTGTAGCAGGGGAGCAAACTTTCAGCTTCAGGAAGTTTTCAATGTCGAATGTCATGCCAGTAAGAAGATCTTCTGAACAATCATCGCCAACTTTGGGTGCCATTGGTGTTTTCTGAGAAATCTTTGAGAAAAGATTAGGGTTTTTGAGGGGTTTTTGCTTGAAAGCTTCGAGCTTCAAAGTTGCATAAATAAAGTGGAGGGAAATGAAATGAAGTGGCAACTTTTGACAAAAATTCCTCGAAAAATGGAAAAGTGAAGTGACTTTTGGGATGTCTGAGGAATTTCCAAAAAGGTGTCAGATTCGCCGCAAAATATGGGATCCAAAAATGATTGTCTAACCAAAAATAACTCAAACATTTGAAATCCCCCTCACGTGGTGCTTAAATATCTTTGGTATGATATTAATAAAGAAATGCCATGTAAACAAATCTTTAATGAAATCCACGTCATCACTTCTTATTGAGCCATGCTCGACCGAAAAATCTTTTTTGAGCAGTCTAGCCTGAATCTCCCTTCAAGCAGTCTAGCCCGAATCTTCCTTGAACCAGTCTAGCCCGAGTTGCCTTTAACCAGTCTAGCCTGAGTCCTCTTTGAAACAGTCTATCCTGAATCTCTGAAGATCAGTCTAGCCCGAATTGCCTCCTTAAGGCAGTCTCGCCTGAAATCTCAAAATCAGTTTAGCCTGAATTCAGAAACTAGTCTAGCCTGAAATCCCTCTTGAGACAGTCTAGCTTGATTTGTCAGAAACCAGTCTAGACTGAATTTTCCAAAGCCAGTCTAGCTTGAATCCTTGAAGCAGTCTTGACTGTGACTAGCAAAATTCAACATAAACCGAAACTGCTTCAAAGATGCTGAAACTTCACAAAATCATCTAAACTTGATCCAAATCAAATCCAAACAAATCTGAATCTTCAAAAAATCCATTAAACTCATCAAATCAAATCAATCAACCCTAATTCTCCTCTAATCTCAGCAAATCTTCCTTCACAAAAAGCTTTGATGAATATATCTGCCAACTACTTCTCAGTTGAGATATACTCCACCTTCACATTGCCTTTCTCCGTATGATCTCTGATGAAATGATGTCTAACATCAATCTCCTTTTCTTCAATTCCATAATCCATCAGTTGGTGCTTAATCCACAAAACTTGAACACAGCAGCTTCCAGCGGCTACATATTCAGCTTCTGCAGTTGATGTAGCTATTGAAGTTTGCTTCTTACTAAACCATGAGATCAATCTGCTCCCAACAAACTCATAAGTACCTGATGTACTTTTCTTATCCACCTTGCAATAAGTAAAATCAGAATCTGAGAAACCAATAACCTGAAATCCTCCTTCATGTGGATACCAAAGTCCAATATCTTGAGTACCCTTGAGGTACTTCAAGGTCCTCTTTACAGCTTTCAGATGACTTTCTTTGGGGCATTCTTGGAACCTAGCATGAACCCCAACTGCAAAGGAAATGTCTGGCCTACTTGCTGTCAAGTATAAGAGGGAACCAATCAACCCTCTATACTTTGTCAGATCTACATTCTTGCCTTCCAAATCCTTGTCCAAGCTTACTCCAACACTCATTGGAGTAGGTGATGATGAACTGGACTCCATTTTAAATTTCTTGATCAAATCTCTTGCATACTTTCCTTGGTTAATGAAAAATCCATTTTTCAGCTACCTCACTTGCAAACCAAGAAAGTAGTTGAGCTCTCACATCATGCTCATCTGAAACATGCTTTTCATCAAATCTTCAAACTTTCTGCAAAGCCTCTCATCCTCTGATCCAAAGATGATGTCATCCACATAAATCTGAACAAGTAGTGAATTTGTACCCTCTTAAATCATGAACATTATCTTGTCAATGGTTCCCTTCTTGAATCCATTGTCTATCAAAAACTGAGACAGGGTTTCATACCAAGCCTTTGGTGCTTGTTTCAACCCATACAAGGCTTTTCTTAGCCTATAGACTTTCTCCTCATGTCCTTTCACTTCAAATCCTGATGGTTGCTCCACATAGACCTCCTCCTCTAGAAGTTCATTACAAAATGCACTTTTCACATCCATCTGGTACACTTTGAATCTTTTGTGGGCTGCATAGGCTAAGAATAGCCTGATTGCTTCTAACCTTGCAACGGGAGCAAAGGTTTCATTAAAATCAATGCCTTCTTACTGTGAGTACCCTTGAGCAATCAATCTGGCCTTATTTCTGACAATGATCCCATTTTTATCCATCTTATTCCTAAACACCCACTTGGTTCCAACTACATTCTGATGCTTTGGCCTTGAAACCAATTCCCAAACTTAATTTCTCTCAAATTCATTGAGCTCTTCTTGCATGGCAATGATCCAATCAGCATCTGCCAATGCATCTTCTTCTATCTTAGGCTCCATTTGAGAAAGAAAGCAAGCTAGCATAGTGTCCAACTGTCTCCTTGTCCTCACACCTGCTTCAATGCTTCCAATCACCAAATTTGGTTGGTGATCATTGAGCCATCTTAGGTTTGGCTGATTCAAAGGTGCCACAACCTGATCTTCTTCATGATGATGAGCTGGAACAATCTCTGGAACAGCAGCTTCATGAACTGCATCATTTGAATCCTCTAGTGACTTAACCACTAGAATTTGTACATCAACATACACTGGATCTTACCTGGGTGAATCTGAAATTCTCAATCTTTCAGCTTGATCAACCAACTTCTCAACAGCCTTATCTGCTCCCTTGGTGAAGTGTGGTTCATCAAAAACCACATAAATTGATTCTTCTATCACCATTTTCCTTTAATTGAGAATTCTGAAAGCTTTGGTCACTTCAGAATAACCCATGAAGATGCCTTCATCTGCCCTTGCATCAAATGCCTTGAGCTTATCTTTGCCATTGTTATTGATGAAGCATCTTCCTCCAAAGATGTGGAAATGACTGATGTTGGGCTTCCTCCCATTCCAGAGCTCATAAGGAGTTACTCCATGCTCCTTATTAATGATGGTTCTATTATGAGTGTAGCATGTTGTGTTGATTGCCTCTACCTAAAATCTCTTAGGCAATCAAGCTTCTGCTACCATGGTTCTTGCTGCCTCCTTCAATGTTCTATTCCTCCTTTCAGCTACACCATTCTGTTGTGATGTCCTTGCAGCAGAAACTTGATGTTAAATTTCACCTTCTTTGCAGAAATTTAAAATCACTTCATTGAGAAACTTTGTGCCTCTGTCTGATCTGATCTTCACTATGCTCAAACTCTTCTCATTTTGAGTTCTCTTCATCAATTCTGGAAGCTTCTTCAATGTCTCCTTCTTCTAGTTCAAGAACATTGTCCAAGTGTATCTTGAAAAGTCATCCACCACCACCAAGGTGTACTTTTTGCCACTAGTGCTCACTGGATCTACTGGTCCAAATAAATCCATGTGAAACAACTCCAAAACCCTACATGATGATTGAATTGACTTTCCTTTGAATGAAGCTTTGATTTGCTTTCCTCTTTAGCATGAATCACAAATGCTCTCCTTCTTGAAAAACACATCTGGAAGACCTTCAACAAGCTGCTTCCTTGCCTACTTGTTGATTGCCTTGAAGTTAAGATGGCTCATCCTCTTGTGCCATAGCCAACTAACTTCAATCTTTGCCTTTGCAACTAAACATGTCTCTCCAATGGCAGTGCTCCAATCTACCACATACATGTTCTTCTTTCTTCTTCCAGTGAGAACAACCAAGCCATATTCTTCAGTTTTGATCTTGCAGATCTCCTTGCTAAATTCAACCAAATAGCCTTTATCACAAAACTGGCTTATACTCAACAGGTTGAAATTCAGTCCTTGAACATAGGCCTCATCCTTGACGATCAGGCCATTCTTGATGATGGATCCACTTCCCTTAGTTTCTCCAGGCTTCTCATTGCCTCCAAAACCCATCTTTGGTCCATCTTTTCCTTTGAATTCCTCCAAATAGTGTTTGTTGCCTGTCATGTGTCTGAAACATTCACTGTCAATGTATCAGACAACCTGCAAAAGAGATCAAAATAATTTAGGTCCCCAATACTGATTGGGTCTTCCAAAGTTAGTGCTTCTTGGATCAAACACTAGGCCATAGCCAAATGGTCTTCTCTAAGGAGCATTGTACCTTTCTCTTGGATATTCAAAGGGGAAAGCAGCATAACATCTAGGTGTGTGCTGTATTGTGCTCTTGTGGACTGGATGATGCATTATTTGCTGTCTAGCCCTCCTTATATTGGTCTGTACATAGCTGCATGAGACCTTCTAGGAGGTCTAGATCTACTTATAGGTACCCTATTGTACATTTTTGTAGACTTAGGTTGTTCCACTTTTTGTGGAGGCTGCTTAGTAGGGTTTTGGGTCTCCACGTGGACTATGGTTTCCCTTGGGGCATGTGAGCCATGCTCTAATCGCTATCTGAAGGGAAAAGTCTCCCTTTCCCCTTAATAGGTTGCCTCCTTTGCTTATCAACAGGTTTGGGGACAAACCTGTTTTTAGCCTTTGTTTGTGGCTTTTGAGCAGCTTTAGGATCAGACTTAGCCTTGTTTTCCACCTTGGGTTTGGCAGAAACCCAAGGTGAAATATATCACCGTCTCCACTGTGATCTTTGTTATTGTTGATGTTGTCCTCTTGATTATGTCCTCTGCTGGTGGTGTTGTTGTGAAGATGGAGGTGGCACATAGTAAGTTACCTCTGGATAGATGTCAGCATTTAGAAACTTCCAGGCTTCAAAGGCAACCTCATCTGGCCATTTTGCCCATGCTCCACTCTTGAATCCTTTTACAAATTCTTCACTGGAAGTGTATGGATTAATGTTGCCCCTGTCTGCCT
>JAOWBR010123657.1:0-14033 GCA_028571145.1 Dionaea muscipula
ATGCAGAGACAGCATACATACATCATGCCTTATATATAAATGGAAAACAAGTGACATGCTTCCATACAATAGGTCCGGTCTTGACCCGTAGGTCGATGGGAAGTCCACATGGAAATCCCGAAGGCTACTACTCCTTACCTGGTGCTCGACGACGCACAAATACAGAATAAGTCCTCACAGGCCCACTTGACGCACGATATCAAGTCCTGTGTATAAAAGTGAAGCATAGTAAATATATATGCTTAAAATACCGTATTCGAGTCAATAACCAAATCAAGTCCTTAATCTCTCCTAAGAACCTTTGGTTAAGTCTTAAATATTCCCAAACATAGACATAAAGTCCATTATACGATCAATTGATAAGTCTCATCAAGATAGAAACTCAAACAGAGCAAACTGGACATTCTGCAGGACTGTCGGACCTCCGTCCGGACGTCCGTACGGACGTCCATCATGCTCGACAGAAATCCTGTACGTTTTTCACATGGTTGAATCCGTTGGTATCTAGACCAAAACCCGAACCCATCCATTCAAACACTTCAAAATACATATACACATCATGTATAAACCTTCTAAGTGCCACATTGACATTGATTACATGATTTCAACTTATGAAATTCATAAAATTGATGGATTCGTCAAATTAGGTTCCCAAGCATGCTATAACTCATTCCATCATTATTGAGCTTCAATTAGCAGCCAATATAAGTCTCAAATCACAGAACTAACATACTCAAATCATTCCCTAGCCAAGACAACAGCTAGTTCGTCACTTTACTTGGTGAAAAATCCATATACACATGGAAACCATGCTAGAATACAACTAGAGCTCATATATTTCCATGAATCCACTCTAAATCAATAAATCATCAAGGTGAAACTGAATCCTCACCTCTGGAAGATCGATTGGCAGCTTCAGCCCTTCCTTGATACTTGAATTCAAGCTCACAACAAGCTAAAATCAAAGAAACTAGGAGTTTCCCTTGATTTCCCCTCTTCCTCTATCCTTTTCTATTCTTCTTCCCTATGTTGCTCTGTCCGCCCCTCCCTTCTGCTTCATCCCTTCTTTCTGTTTCTCATCTTTGCTTGCAGGATAGCTAGATGAGGATGTAGTCAAGCAAGCGGGAGGTGGCTCCTTCCAGGCTACGTGTGATGCTCTTAACAAGGCATAGAATGACTCATGCCTTTTTAATTCTTATCCTCTTTAATTTGGTCAGCAAAAGACAACAAGGCAACCTCTCCCCTTCCATGAATCAGCCGTGCACCAATTCCCCTAAGATAACCATGGTTAGTTTCAACCATGGTTAAATATAACCTTAAAGGTTTAATTCCAAAGTCGTACCAAACTTTTACCGTGTCTCTAAAACAAATCCAATCTTAATAATATGGTAGTCGATGGTCTCCATTTTTCATAACGAATTCAATGATACCAAAATTATATTTTTCCGACGACTTTTCGATAAAAATGACTATTTTACCCCTTTTTCTCCGAAGCGGTCAACTTAACTTTAAAAGTCTATTCTTAGCTTCTACGAGCTAATCAAAGTCTTTATAAATTACCATAGAATATCATTATATTAATAATAATATAATAACGATAAAAAGTAATAAATATTATAAAATTCCAAATTAAGGGTACGGGTATAACAAAAGATCTAGGATAGCTGAGATATTTCTTGGGTATTGAGGTATCTCGATCGAAAGATGAGTCTATTAATTTGAATCAAAGAAAGTATGTTCTTGATATCCTTGAGGAGACTGGTCTTTTGGGAACCAAACCTATAGCTACTCCTATTGATCCAGGAGTTAAGTTGTATGTTGATCAGGGGGAGCTTATGACGGAACCTGAGAGGTGTCGTCGCTTGGTTGGAAAGCTGACGTATCTGTGTATCACCCGTCCTGACATCACATTTGCTGTGAGTTTATTGAGCCAGTTTATGTCAGCTCCACGCATACCCCACTGGGAGGCCCTCCTAAGGGTGGTAAAGTATTTGAAGAACCATCCTGGCCTTGGTTTATGCTATAGTGCACATGGTCATTTACGTCTTGAGGGATTTACTGACTCTGATTGGGTTAGGGATCCCAATGATAGGCGATCTATCACTGGCTATTGCACATTTCTTGGAGGCAACCTTTTCTCTTAGAGGAGTAAGAAATAAAAGGTTGTCTCTAAATCTAGTGTAGAGGCAGAGTACAGGGCGATGTCATATACATCTTCTGAGTTGACATGGATTTATTCTCTTCTAAAAGAGATCGGATTTACGGTTCCATTACCTCTTCATTTACATTGTGACAATCAAGCAGCTATACATATTGCTTCAAATCCAGTCTTTCATGAGAGGACGAAACATATTGAGGTTGATTGTCACCATGTTCGAGAGAAAGTGCAATGTGGCTTCATTCATACTCCTTTTGTGCCAAGTGATGCTCAATTGGCAGATCTTTTGACTAAACATTTGTTTCTACTGAGTTTAGAGATTTCATGTAGCAAGTTGGGTCTAGTTGATATCTATTCTCCAGCTTGAGGAGGAGTGTTAAGTGTAGTTGTGTAAATTGTATAACTCATCAAGGGTATTTTTGACATTGTACTACACTCTATATATATATATATATCTTTGTGGGTGTGCTAGGTTAACCTAGACACTTTTTCCCTTCACTTTAGCTATCACTAACAATCATAACATTAACATTTCTAACACTATGAATTTTAACACTACACTAACAATCCACTAACTTTCGACCACAACCCACAATTCTAGTACTAACACTAACAATTATCTAACAAATACATTGCATGCCACAAACTCTTAAGATTTAGCACATCGGCCACCTCACAAAAACATCATAACCCACAAATACACAAATCGATCACAAATCCACAAACCATAATTCCGGTCCAATAACCCACAATATACTACCATAACACACAATTACACGATAATAATAAACAATTATATCACAAATCAACATAAATCAACAAATAATAAAAAAATTAACAAAATAAAAAACCCTAATCTTCGGCCAAGACCGCCCGCCGCTCACACACCGCCCGCCATCGTCACATCATCATCGCTCGCCGCCGTCTAGGAATCGCCCAAGGAGGAGGAGGAGGAGGAGGAGGAGAAGAAGAAGAAGAAAAAGAAGAGGAGGAGGAGGAGGAGATATGAAGCGTAGGGTAAATAAGGGGGTTCTGTCGAATTTACAATCTAATTTTTTCATGACCGACAGATTGCCAACGGATGGTAATTGGTCGGTGTTTTTTTTAGATGTCCGATGGAATATCAATGAATTACATATCGATCAGCAACTTTTATAAAAACCCGACGGCTTATCGATGGAATAGCAGTCTGTCACAATTTTTAATGGTGGACGGATTTTCACCGACGAAACTATATTAGTCGGTAATCCGTCGGCAAAATGTTCGGTTGGAAAAAAAATTAAAGTTGTCGCCGTTCCGTCGTATTTACCGATGGAAATTAATCCCTCGGTAATAAATAAATTTCTTGTAGTGCTCTTGCTTCATTTTATTTTTTCTTCTAATTGTTAGTTCTCTTTGTTGGTTTGAAATGTTTTGCTCTTTTCCTCCTTTTGTTTTCTTTTGTCCTTTTGATCTGTGTTGTTAACTTGTTATCTATTTATGAATTAAATGAACATTATCCTTTAAGGGCAATGAGTACAGATCTTCATTCCCTTCACTGCCAAAGATTTTTCTCATATGACACTCACCAATACTTTTGAATTGGTTCACTCTTCCAAAATCTTAGTATATCTTACTGCAATTTTATAAGCATATTTGAATATTTTTTTTTTGGTAAGTATATTTGAATATTTTCCTTCCTTCATATACTAAACTAAGCCATGTGTAGTGCAACAAAAGACACAAATACAAATTTCTGTTGTCAAAGGCACGCCTAGGCGCGAGTGGCAGCCAGGCACGAGCTCAAATACCTCAACCATCCTAAGGCTCAGTCACATACATGAGGCGCGTCTGAGGCGCGCACCTTGGTTCAGGCGCAACCAAAGTGAGGCCCTGCCAACTTAATATAAATTCAAAAAATAAAGAAATTAAAAGAGGAAAAAAAAAAACTAGTAGTCGGCTGAGGCTCTTCAGACTGGGTCGTGCTCCTCCTCTGGTTCTCACTTCTCACCATCGGCTGGGCTCTTCACTCCTCCATCTTCAAGCCTTCAAGGTTAGTTTTTTTTTCTTTGCTTCTCCTTTTTCATTCTCTCCTTCTCCTCTTTTTCTCTCTGTTTTCTTTTTCTTTTCATCTTTTTTGGTTGCTTCTCATCTTCTTACTATCTTCAATCTCTGTTTTTTTCTTCTTGTCTATTTCTCGTTTCTTCTCCTCAGTCTCTGTTTTTCTTTTTCTTTTCCTCTTCTTTGCTTCTCTGCTTTTTTCACGGCTTCTCTTCTCTATTTTCTCGTCTCGTTGCTACTCCTCTGTTTTCTCTTCTTCTCTACTTCTCTTCTCAGGCTTCTCTGTTTTTTTTTTCTTTTCTTCTCAAGCTGCTTCTGTTTTTTATTATTATTATTATTATTTGATGAATGAGGATGTCTATGCCTATTGTTCTTTTAGGCATTTAGATATTGTGATATTATTTTGTGCTTGACTGCTTTGTTAACGCATTTACTATTTCGTCTATATCTTTGATAAACTTATTTACTATTTTGTCGACATGTCTACTTTTAGTTCACTACTATGTTGGATTTGTAATATTATTTACTAGAAATTGCCCGTGCTGTTGGCATGATGAACATTCTTGCAGTTTTATTTACTGTCACAAAAATTATTCATGCTCGTGTCATGCCATAATACCGTGCATTTTATATAATTATATCAACATTAGAATCGTTTTGATTCTCATAAAAAAATTATGAATTTTGCTTATAATATTTTTATATTTGGTAAATTGTACAGTAAGATAGAAAATAAAAATAAATTATAGATTGTATAATATTACAGTAATATTATGGATTGTACAGTATAATGTTACAGTATAATATTACAGTAAAATTATATGATGTGATGTAATATTACAGTAAAATTATAAATTGTACAATAATATTATGTGATGTGATGTAATATTTTTATGGATTGTATAATATTATATGATGTGATATAATGTGAGGGTGAGAAAAGAGGATAGCCAATGAAAATAGTTCTTTTAGCCATGTAGGACAACTTAGAGAGGGATAAATTCAAAATGTGTTGTGTTTTGTAATATAGATGCATGTGACTATGTGGTTTTATCTTTCAATATGGTTGTTCATATGCTGCAATTATATTTTACATGGATGTATAAATATTTAAGAAATGTGAGCCTCATCTACGTGAAGCGCGCGTCTGCACCTCGCACCTCGCGCCTAAACTCTAGAGACCTCTGGCACCTCAGTACGCCTCACGTCTCTGATGACACTCATACAAATGCAATGCTCTATTTTTAACATGTGTAAGACTCTTACATCAAATGGTAGGTTACTGAGGTTATTATACTTAACATTGATACCTTTTCGTTCTAAATGGGTGTTAAAGATTCTTTGTAAATCATGATTTGTAACAAATTTTCTATATTAATTGTGGTCTAAATGGAAATAGCTATTTCATTTGATGGGAAAGAACAATCGCAAAATCGAAAAAACAAGCAAATGGGAAAGAGAGAACAAAGGTTTATGTTTCGGGGACATTCATGGAGCTTTCGGTATGTATTTTTTGGGGTTGCGAGTTACAATAGCGGCTTTGCATCATGATTTGAAAAACTACGAGACAGATCAGCATTTCTTAAAATGGCATAATAATGTCAATTTACTTGGGGGCGCTACCCCTGTGAGTGTGACCTCCTGCCATCTCAGCACGGAATTGGATTTACAAAAATTAGCCTGTTTCAGATTCCATACTCAACAGTTCTTGCAGTTATGGTATTCGCCTGTTTCTGTTAAGTAGTACATGGCTGAATTGCTTAACAATCTTATTTTGGATGTAAAACACTTGTAGGTCCTCGAGGCTCTTAGATATTCTACGTCAACCAGACCGGCAATATTTGCAATGTCAAATCCTACGAAAAATGGTAACCTTGTCATCTTTACTTGTGATCATATGTTTTACTCCTCTGATTGCTAAAATTACTTGACAGCTGAGTGCACACCTGAGGAGGCATTTTCATTAATTGGTGAACACTTAATATATGCCAGTGGAAGTCCTTTCAATGATGTGGACCTAGGTACATCCTTTATTTACATAAGTCTGAGGTCATATTTCCAGTTTTCAGTATTTGGGACTGTTCTTAGTATGAGGTATTGGGAATTGTAATTTGACACTACTGCAGGTGCGATTATTGATATGTAGATAGAGCATCATATACTTCTTCCTGCTGCATATTTTTTCCTATTGTTTGGTTTCCAATTTCCAATCTTGACTTCTATAACTATCTGGCATAGTTGTCTCCATGCATGTGTAGTGATCTAGATTCTAGATGGCCCTACTCTAGATTCTAGATGTGTTCTCTTTAACAACTACCGATAACTAATATCCTAGTAATCCTTCAAAGTCAAGAACTTCTAAGATGATGACTACAACTGCAAAAGTGATCAAGCACTCATGGTTGCGACTTCTCTTTTATTAAATGGTGTGACTAAATAGATGTCCTTATTTTTTGGCTAAGTATTTGTTCAAAGATGGTATAGAGCATATGGAATATGAAACAATTGGGTCCTCACTGCTTGATTAAGTTGATACACTATTAGCATACTGTATAGATATACAAAGGAAAGTTACTTTGTCCTTGTCTAGTTTTTGTTGAGAAATATTTATTATAACTCCCCATGCCCAATCTGCCCGCCAAACTTCACCCTTTCGGACCCTTTTATCTATCCATTAAGAAAACGGTGTGAAAAGGTCATCCATTAAATAGAGGAGAGATTGTGATATATGTTAAAAATAGAATAGCAAAGAGAGTTATAGGCCTTGAATCTTCATTTTTGTTGAGAATATTGAGTGAAACTTAGTATCAGGCTTGAGTTAGCCTTAGTATTGGGCTAGGTGTCATTGTGATATTTTATGTATAATCCACACACACACACACACACACACACAATGCCTAGCTTCACTTTGGGGTTAAGCCTTTCTATTCTATATTCACTTTGTTAACATGGTATCAGAGCCACTCTTAGCCCACCCCTCGAAACCCTAGCTGCAGTCAAAACCCTAACCACCAACCTTGACCAGCTCACCAACACCAAACCACCAGTAAACAGGACTAGCCGACCATTGCCCATGACAGCCCAAACACCAGTGACAACCGTGGTGGTGGACCCACCAGACGACGAGTTGCCGAAAGCCGCCAACGAAGTGTGCTCAGCTTGCCGCCGCCGATATTTGAGCGTGGAGTCTCCATTCTTTAGTTTCTTCAAAGGTTGACCACCTAGGGAGTAAGAGGACGCTGTGTCGCTCACTAGAGACCAAGCCGTTGCACCTGACGCTGCCGCACGCGCCGCCACGCGCCACATGTTCCGACGACATTTTCCTCAGGACAGTTTGTTCTCCTCCTCTCGGTGGTTCACTTTCTCTTCTATGGATGTCACTGATTCTCCTCCATTTTTGAGTTACTCAAGCTTCTTTGGTAATATGTTTACTTTGAGACTTCCTCCGGTCACTGCTTGTTGGATTTGTGATGATGCATCTATCTTTGTGAATGCATACCTTGTTAGTTAGTGATTCTTCTTTAATATTTGTTATGGCGAGTACTTTGGATAGTAGTGAGTCCAAGTCCGCTATTTCTGAGGTGGCTCCTGTCACCACTAAGATCAATACTTAGATTATAAGAATTATTTTTGTTATGATATGTGTTATACTATATAGTTAAGGGTAATTTAGTATTTTGTGTGTAGTAGTATAAGGGTTTAATCCTTAGTGAATAAAGTATGATTTGCCATTTTTTCTCATTGTCTTTCACATGGTATCAGAACTAGAGGAAAACTCAAAGCCCTAAAACCAAAAACATAATCGCTATCGACCGCCGTCGGCGACCGCCCACCGCCGTGCCCAACCGCCGGCGACACCCACCTGCACCAGGCCATGCCCAAGCTGCCACCAAATCACCCTCAAATACGGTAAACCCTAAATACCACCACTTTCCTTTTCTTCTTTTTCAGATTTACTCCAAACCGTTGACCGTATCATCGATCTAACCATATAAGACGATTGGGAACCTCGATTCGCCATCGTCGACACTGACCGTTTCTCTGGCAGACAACCCGCACACAGCCACGTGCGGCTCACGCGCTGCCCATGTGCGGCCCACGCGCCAACGACACTTCCTTCTGGTAGTTTTATCCTCTCGGTCTCCTGATCATGTTTTCCTCCTGTGGTACCCCCTGATTCGTCCTCTTTCCCAATGTTTTTGAAGTTTGAAGTTGATTGACTTTCTATGCCGAGTAGTTTGATATGTTTCCCACTATTTTGTGACTTTTGTGGATGATTATTCCCGTATGACTTGGCCATACTTGTTGAGGTCTCGCGGTGAGTTATTTTCTGTTTTTTTCGCCTTTTATACTGAGATTCATACACAGTTCTCTGTTCCTATCCGTATGCTCCGGAGTGATAATGCACGTGAGTACTTCCCCTCTCAGTTTACCGCTTTCATAATTCAGCATAATATTATTCATCAGTCTTCTTGTCCTTGTACTCCCCTCAGAATGGGGTTGTGGAGTATAAGAATCGTCATTTGTTGGAGGTGACTCGCGCTCTTATATTTCAGACTGGGGTGCTAAGATATTTTTGAGTGAAGTAGTATTAACTGCTATATACTTGATAATTCGGATGTCGTTGTCTGATCTTTAAGGGGAGACACCCTTCTGTGTGTTATTTCCTGCTTAGCTGGTTCATCCTGCTCTAATCGTGATTGATAATGAGAATGCATTTAACCTTTTCAATCTCGAGAAGATAATGAGCTTCATTGAGTGTGATTGACAGGGCTTTGAGTCTAGGACGTTACAGGTTATATCAAAGCCACGTTAGTCATGATGAGCCTAGAGATTGATATTAAATATACAGCATCAATAACACGACCACTTCCCATAGGGTGGGGTAACATTAATAACACGACCACTTCCCATAGGGTGGGGTCGGCCACACGTATGCAGAAGATACATGTATATATGATTCGATAATTTTAGTGCGTTGGCTACATAACACGTATTGTCTTAACCTAATCAGGTTTGAGCAAACAAAGAAACTAAACTATATAACAATAAATAATAAACAATATCACAATATATATACAATATATATATACTAAATAAATATCCAACGGAAGGCTAGCAGACACTAATAAATAGCAAATGTTGCATCCTATGCCCCGTCGTCTGATCTTCGAGGGAGATACCCTTCCGTCCGGATATTGTTTTTTCTGTGAGTGTTGTGAGTTAGTTTATGTCTGATCCTCGAGTTCCTTATGGGTAAGTTGCGCTGCACATTCTCAGATATATTAAGCGACATTCAAGTCTAGGCTTGTTATACAGCGACCACGAGCATTGCCGGATAGAGGGATTTTCTGATGTTGATTGGGCAAGTTCACCTTTTGATAGGAAGTCTACAACTGGCTATTGTATGTTTGTGAGTGGAAACCTAGTCTCATGGAAGAGTAAGAAGCAACAGGTTATTGTCCGCTCCAGTGTAGAATTAAAGTATTGCGTCCTTGCACATTTGACAAGTGATGTCATCTTTCTTCAACGGCTACTTGATGAGCTGAGATATCCAGCATCTCAGCCAGTGATAACCAATTTGTCATTAATATTGTATCCAACCCAGTTTTTTATGAACGGACCAAACATATTGAGGTTAATTGTTACTTTGTAAGAGAGAAGCTGCAAGTTGGAGATATCGAGTTGATGCATGTGAAGACTTGGTGATATCCTTACTAAATCTCTTTCAGGAAACCGAGTTGATTACATATGTAACAAGTTGAGCATGATCAATATTTATATTCCTACATGAAGGGGAGTGTTGTGAGAAAAGAGTATTTTAGATATTTGGTCTTGTACTATATCCCGTTGAGTAATAGAACAAGTTTGGCCTTCCTATTTCCTCCCCCACTTTTACAACGTTCTCAAATATGATCTTCTTGTTGGCTTATGTTACTGGAAGTGTTTCTGACACACTGATGCAACAGGGAATGGTAAAATTGGCCACTGCAACCAAGGAAACAATATGTACCTCTTTCCAGGGTCGGTTTGCCCTCATATTCAGTTTATATTTCTCTTTACATTTTGTTTCTAATTCTAATTGTTTATCTGGATAAACATCCAGGATTGGCCTTGGCACCCTTCTTTCTGGTTCTAGGGTCATCTCTGATGGCATGCTACAAGCTGCGGCAGAACGGTATAAAACTTTCTTCTACACAACTCCCAGCTCCTGTTGGTATGTGGTAGCATAAAAGTTTCTTTTTTCTTTTTTTTTTTTTTGGCTAGGGGAGTGGAGGATGAGTAGCAGCAGCTAGGCAAGGGAATTAGATATGAATGAGACACAGAGAAGTCTTAAATCCCTGAACTAATCATCAGTAACAATGGCACTCCCATGATTTTTGTCTGCCTGAAGTTCATGATCGCTGAGCCAGTTATGCATACAACTTGTATGTTTGATCGTAGAAAACCTGGTCTTAAGTGGATGTTTAACTTGAATAGTTAGTTGGCTATTAGCTTTATCCTTTGGTTGCAAAAAATATGAGCTCTAACTATGAAACTTCAAATACACCAAAAATATGATTCTTTCTGAACAGTGGCGGACAGACACTTGAGTATTTTCTCGGATTCACTGTGCTAGGAGTTGTAAACAGTCAACTATATGATGGTCCTCCAATCAAGATGTTTAGTGACTTATAGTTTCTGTTTCTTTTTCGTTTTCGAATTTGTTCATTCACTGTGGGGATTATCCTTGTCCTACATCTTGCATGTGAATTTGCACGGCAAGAAAGATAATCCAACTCTCTTATATAACTGCTTCACCTCAAAACTTGTGTTATTTAATTTGATCAATGAAAAAGTTTCTTTCTGTAAAAAGGGTTTGGGGGGAAGAAATATTTGCCTTTTATTTTCTGGTTTTGTTTGATTAGTATGTCTGGTTCTAAGGGAGCCGCTAAAGCCCCCACAAAAATAACTCACGTCACTCCCTTTTCTTTCTGGTCTTGTTTGATGAGTATGTCTGATTCTGAGTCTGCAGCTTAGCTGCATATATGACAGAAGAGGAAGTGCTCAGTGGGATAATTTATCCGCCAATATCAAGGTTCTTTCTTATTAGCTCTAATATCTCAGGAGTGTTCCAATTTTTTGATTTGCCTATGTACTTACATTATCCATTTACAGAATCCGTGACATAACAAAAGAGGTGGCAGCTGCTGTGATGAAGGAAGCCATAGAAGAGGATCTTGCAGAAGGTTACCGTGACATGGATGCTCGGGAGCTTCATAAGCTTTCTCAGGTAAAATCCTAGCTCTTCATTCAAATGTGTGATTTTTTATCATCCCTTCCTGAATCATTAGAAACAGTTAGTGCCTCAACTGATCTCCAAATTTGAAATGTCGCACAAAACTTGAACTTGGATTATATTTGTCCTTCTCCATGTCGAAATATATGGCAAAGGGATTTTCTACTTGATGACTGGGTTTTTGTTCCCATGACATATGCTGAATGGATTTGTTTGCAAGATGGCAAGTGTTATGCATAACCTTTGTTTCTGCTTTTCTCGTGAAGCTGGTGACTGATCTTCCCATTCCATATTGATGAACTTGGTCGTTGTTAGACTCTGAATCATGGTCTTTGGTTTTATGCTTTGCAGGAAGAGCTCACAAATTTTGTCCACCACAACATGTGGAGTCCACATTACCCTACATTAGTATATAGGAAGAATTAGTCCCTCCATGCTTTTATAACGTTTTCAGAGGAGAATAAAGGGGAAGAAAATAAGAATTCAAGCTGTATTTCAGGAAGATGTAGGCAGAGTGCCTTGCTGCATCCATGGTGTTGAAACCCATTACAACTTTGTGCGGAAATTCCTTTCCACGTAAATCTAGTTTGATGTCAGTACAATTATGAGATTGCATAAAATCAAATCTAAAATTTCTAAAGGAATATTGTTCAATCCAATGTGGATTTATTTGTTTTACACCTTCCCTCAGGCCGAGGACAGTAAAGGTTGTGGTCAAAGCTTGTCCCAAAGAACCGAGTTTGAGGGGCAAGGAGCGGTTTTGTCAAAATGTCAGCAAGCTGATCTTTGGAGAAAGTTTTTGTGACACTCCACCTTGAGTGAAACCGACGATAACCCGTGGAGCTTATCCACGAGTCATTCAAGCTTGTAGGTCTTCAACAAATAAAAATTTGTAAACAACTCAAGGGCCTAAAATAGAACATCCCCATGTATCAGCAGAGTGATGCGCAAAATCCCATACAAAAATTCGGATGTACTACCTGGGTGGACGCATCGAAATTCCAAGTAGGAACTGGTATAATCTGACCCCATGTCATATACGCACACATTTACAACTAAAATAAACAGCGAAGTCTAATTCAAAAAATATCTTAAGAGGCTCCATGTCGTCTTCCCGCCTCATCCATTTATTATCTTGTTTGAGTACCTATAAAACGTTACACATAGCACTATCAGTTTACATACAAAATGGCTGAGTGAAGGTAGCACAAGTTAGAAGCAAATGACATACTTAATGAAGACAGATAGCAAACACCAAATAAAAAAATCAAACTGGGCAGTGGACTCAAAATTGCAACCGTATACAAGAACATAGGTGTGCTGTGTTGGGTTAAACACAGCACAGCTCTTTAGTTAAAAGGTAACATGCTTTTTTTGAAATTATAATTTTATCCCTATTATTTGTAATATTTCGAAAATACCATTAACTTTTTTATAGCTATTTAAACACAGCGTATTATTGATAATCCTTATTTTTCTTATATTTCTATCTCTTAAATTCAAACGGTGTGACGTTTTTTCTCACGAAAATAATGGCAGATAATTTTTCTTATGAAGCGGATAATTTCACTTGCGGATTGGATCATATTAAAGTGAGTAAATGAGACTATTTAAAATCCAAAATGCGTCTTTTGAAGGTTACTGAGTAAAACTTCTAAGTTTTTTAGTTAAAAATTATCCGAAAAAATATTTAAAAAAAAGGGTGTCCGTCGTTGGCGATGAACACTCCTAAGGGGGTTGGCCGCCATGGCCGAGGGGCAGCCAATGGTGTCGGCCAGGTATGACCGACACTCCCTTGAATACTGTTAGGCTTGTCCACAGTCCGGTTCTGAACTGGAACCTGATCGAAACCGGCCTGCCGATACTTGGAACTGGAACCGGAACCGCCGCCTTAGACAAGACGCCGGTCCCGGTTCCTCTATGTTTGGAACCGGGACAGGTGGTTCCTAAACCAACGAAACCACCGACAAAAGAGAGAAGAGAGAGAGAGAGAGAGATCAGGTTGAACAACATGTATCGCCGGAAAGCGTTTAGCCATATTTGGATTTGAACCAACAAAACAAAAATCAAATCACAAAATGAAGTCTCTGTGTGCTCGCCGGGTTATTGGGTTTCATGGATTTGCACAAAATCAAATCACGATGGATTTTGACCATCATCACTGGGTTGCTCGGTGACTCCGTGTGCTCGCCGGAACAATGAAGTTTGTGCTCGTCGGAAAGAAAAGGAAACCAGCGACAACGAGAAGGAGAAGAGAGAAGAGAGAAGAGAGAGCGAGGTTGAGGTGCTGAGGAGGGCAGGAGCTGTCATTGTCATTGATGTAAAGAGCGGTGCTTCAAGCACACCCCTGCCTCGGGGCGTATACCTAACATTTTTACCCCTCGTTTTTTTTCGAATTTTTAATGCATACGGTAGTATATTGCCATAATATGCCTCAATCTACGGTAGTATACTACCATCTGGTCAACTTTTTAAAAATTTTTGTAAGTGACCATACGGTAGTATACTACCGTATATTGAGGCCTATTACGGTAGTATACTACCGTTAATCCGTAT
>JAOWBR010123768.1:0-14031 GCA_028571145.1 Dionaea muscipula
AAATAAAAATACAATAAAAGTAAAGATAAATGTCGCAACACGAAGCGAAGACTCGATCCAGACAAAGTAGGCAACAGGCGTGTAGGTTGAAGCCTGTCACGGCCGTGACAGAGCTGTCGTGGTCATGACCCTTAATGAAGGACACGGTTGTGACCCTTAGGTCACGGTCGTGTCACGTGCAATTCTCCTTGGGGCAGCACGATCCATTAACCATGATGCGCTCAGATACACGATTTATTCGCTAGGTTTAGTCCGTGTTTACAGTAGGTAAATCAGGATGTGATCGTTATTCGTTTGATTGATTTAATTAAACGCAAGGACTACTTCAATGCCTAATCTAGCCGTCTGTCACAAACGGCGCACACAAACCAAAATAACGAAATAAATCTAACACAGATTGAATAACGAGTATAATCAGCGCAGGTTCAAAGTTTACATTGAATCGCAGTCCTACGACTACACAACCATCGCATCCAATCATCCTAATACAAATCTAGCATTAGCACAATGATACAATATGAAAACAAGCCTAAAATACCGATTTAGGATGAACCAGATCTTGCTCCCGCGCGTCCCGCCGGTATATTGATCATGTGGGTATGTGTAGATGATAATGGTCGTCTGCTTTGTGCTCCCAATGTGCGAATCGCCTTCTAGGACCTCCTTAGGTATTCTACAGCCGCCAGGATCGAAGGAAGAAGGGAATCGCATTCTGTAGAAACTGCAGATTTAAAGTCGCAACATCACAGCCCAACACGATCGTGACACCCTAGTCACGGTCGTGTCCAACATTATTCTGGGTTGGGCTGTGTTTTCTTCGTCCAGGCATGGTCCAAGAAAGCTGACAACATCGTGGGCTGACTATACCTCAATAAAACGTAGATTCTTCAGCTCGTCAAGGTCCTAGCTCATGGCAACCTGCAAATACACTCAAAATAACACATTTAAACCGTAAAGCTGGTGTAGGTGACATAAATAATGAAACATTGTAAGCTGCGCTCCTAAGATCTAAAGCAATACATTTTAGCACAAATTAGGAATACGTTGAGCGCACTTTCTGCATCTCAACACACCCCCCAACTTAATCCTTGCTAGTCACTAGCAAGCTAACATGAAAAGAATGAATAATTATGCTGTTAAACTACCCCTACACATTCCAAGTTTACCCTGTCATAACTCTTAAACAGAAAATGACTTACATCAACTAGCCAGACAGAAACAACCAAGGCGTGTGTTTGTGCATCCAAGTTTAACCATCTTACTGCTAGTCCAAACATGCATAAACAAGGAATAAATTCAGCACAAGAGCTAGCTCCACAACTCGCAGGTATGTGTATAAATAAATAGCAGGAGGTCACCCATGGGGCTAGTCAAAGTAGAGCACTCAAAGAAATAACAGGTAATCCTAAACTGCAGACCAGTTAATATTGAGTTAATGATAGAATTCAATCCTAAGGACTACAACCAGTCTTACCACCTAAACCCGCTTAAGATCAGAATTACCAATTTTAAGGGAAGTAGGCAATAAATGTGGGGAAAAAAGAAGTCAGACTAGGGAAAGGAAAAAAGGAAGAAAAGGGAATCCAACTAATTGTAGGGAAAAGTAAACTGATCAGGAATACAATTCTATGCAGTTAATGGATAAAAACGATTCTTTCTTCCCCTACTCCTTTCTCATTTCCACTGGCTTTTCTTTCTTTCATGCCAATATTTTTTTCATCAATTTTTTTCATCATTCATATTTCTCCTTTTTTTCGAACTTGATGAATTTTTCTCTTTCTTTCTTTCCGCTTCCCTTTTCCTCTTCTTTGATTTTTTTCCAATTCATTTTTTCATTCATCATTGCTTTTTTTTCACATCACCCCTTTCATTCAATTTTCCAACTTACCAACAAAACATATCCAAAACACTCAGAGTAAAAATCTGCAGAAAAACTCTGAGGCGCAAAAAGAGAATATTTTGAAGGAGGGGAAATATAAATAATATGTAAGGCTCAATAGGGATGCAATTGGAATGAATAAAAATTAACTCTGACGGCTCAATCAAGAATTATTGGTAATCGTCATTTCTTAAGCAACATTCAAACTCACACAAACCAAGTCCCTAGAATTCTAAAATTCAATTCACTAACACAATAAAAACCACTACACTATTCTAATTTATGTGGCTCTCAGCTTTCTCACTTATAGACAAGGAGACTTATGCTTACTAAAATTCCTACCTATGCATGCCACATTATCTTCTTACCACAAATGTGGATAAGTGCACAAAAATTTGCCATGGAAGTTCAAGCCTACAACTAGCCTAAGTCAATCAAATTCTTAGAGAATGCATGACAGGGACACCGTACTAGTGTAAGAGAAGTTCATACAACATAGATATTCATCTATCATTCTAACTAACTAGAAATTAACAAAATAAGTTTACAATTAAGCGCATGCTAAAAAAATTTAAAATCAGAGGTGAAAAATAAAGCGCAATCCACTTCCTCCAACTAATTCTCGAAAGTCCCGTGAGAGAGTGGAAAGAAGTCACCTGGAAGCAGCTGAAGGGTCTGTGATCCGTGCAAACTGACCTGCAAAGAAAACAAAAACAACAACAGCAAACAGAAATCGAAATAGAAATAACAGAAAGTGAAATGTCTTTGAAAAATCAGTCATCTGCCCGGTCTTCCCGAACCTATCCACCGTTGCTGTCCCTACAACCCGATATGCAATGGGTTGGTAGGAGCGACCTCCACTACTCCAAAGAGAACCTCTGAAACAGTAGTAATAATATTGCTAGGAGATAATGCGAGCAGGGAGATGGAGTTCGTAAACATCCGGCTTCCATGCCCCCCAACTTGCCTGCCGGCTACAATTGTTAAAACTAGATAAAGGAGAGGGATAACAGAAAACCCGGACAAGGGAAAAAATTTTCAAGACAACTCAACAAAACAACTACGAAAAGAAAGTGTGTATTTACAAAGAAAAGTCATTCTTCTCATCAAATTATTGGCCCTTAGGAGGTTGGGCAGGTCACCCGTCCTCCCTCCTGTTCAATGTGCTCAAAAGTTGACCAACCTGCGTCTCCAACTTGGCAATAGCCTGAGTGTTTACACTCACTTGTTGCTGGGTCTTAATTAAGCTTGCCAGCATATTTGTTTGTTCAGCCATTGATTTGATCATCGCCGCCTCAAATGGTGTGGGCGTTGGCTGCATCAGCGGTGAAGGCGTTTGAGGAACTATAATTGGTTGCGGCTGTGGAGGTGGTGGTTTTCGCCATGAAAGTGCAGGATGCTGTGGGTAATACCCGTAAGCAGTATTGACTTGTGAGGGGTCAGGTGAAGGAGTCTGGGTCGACGGACATACCGTCCGGTGATGTGCTGTGCTACCGTAGGTAACACAGGGTTCAATTTGTGCAGGGCGGGGGGTGGTGGCCGCATCTTTCTTGAGGAGCAAATCTAACTTTTCGGAGAGAGCTGCAATAGTGGACGTGAGGGTTTCGATTATACTAAGCTCGTTCACATCCTTCTTACTTTCTGCTCGGGCAGCTACTGGTCTGTCTCTCTGGTCAAAAGTGGATTAAAACTGAGATGCGTCACTCATGTTTTCAAATAGACGCCATACCTCATTCTCATCCTTCATCATCACGGACCCTCTACATGAGGCGTCCATCATCTGACGGTGTGTTGGTAAAAGGACAAAATAAAAACTCTGCACCAGCTGCCACCTCGGGATGTCGTGGTGAGGGCATTTACGGATCAGATCACCCAACCTCTCCCACGCTTCGAATAATTATTCATTATCGAATTGTTGGAAAGTGGTGATCTCACGACGGAACTGCAGTGTTTTTCCGACAGAAAAATACTTTCTAAGAAAAGCAGCACTCATCTTCTCCCACATCCTAATAGTGTGGGGTGGCAGTGTGCTAAGACAGTGTTTCGCCTGGCCTCGCAGTGAGAATGGAAAAAGGATTAATTTCATCGCATCAACTAGGAAACTGTCATGTTTAAGGGTCGAGCTGATGGATAGAAACTTAGAAAGATGGTTGTATAAGTCCTCTTGAGATAATCCATTAAAAATCGGTAAAGATTAGATGGTGTCGGGCATAATCTCGTAATCGGCAGCATCAATTGCAGGGAGCACGATGCACGATGGTGTGTCGTACACGTTCAGAATGAAATGTGCGTGCAATGGTGGGGCTACCCCGTTGTTACCCCCGTTCCCAGCATTATTTCCGTTTAGTGCGTTCTGATCCCTGACTACCCCATTATTAAGACCGTTGTGATTTTGCAAATTTTGTGGTGGGTCTTCCATCGTTTGAGTTTGTGGGTGTCGATTTCTAGTCCTACGCCTTTTTTCTAGATTTGGATCGAGTCTAACAATTCTAAGCCGTAAGGATCTACGTCCTAGCATGCAAAGTCCAGAACCTAACTAGAGAAGCAGGATTAAAAATAACAGCATTAAACAAGATGCAGGAACAACAATAAAATAAAGCAGAATAAAAATAAAAATAAAAAGACTCAAAAATAAATTACAACTAGAAACAAAATTAATCAACCCAAAAATTTTAACTACCGTCCCCGGCAACGGCGCCAAAATGATAGTACGCGTCGTCGGACGCGCTATATTTAATATTTATAAATTCATGGCTTACCAACTAAGAAGCTAGCGGTGAGTCGAGGTCGATCCACGGGATGGTTGTAAATTCTCAGGTCGGTTCAATTCTCGTTCCTAGTGAAGGATATATCGAATATGGAGGTTCGATTAGGCTAAATACTAAATAAAAATGCAATAAAAGTAAAGACAAATGTCGCCGCACGAAGCGACGACTCGATCTAGGCAAAGCAGGCAACAGGCATGCAGGTTGAAGCCTGTCACGACCGTGACAGAGTTGTCAAGGTCGTGACCCTTAATGAAGGACACGGTCGTGACCCTTAGGTCACGGTCGTGTCATGTGCAATTCTCCTTGGGGTAGTGCGATCCCTTAACCAGGATGCGCTCGGATAGACGATTTATTCGCTAGGTTCAGTCCGTGTTTACAATAGGTAAATCAGGATGCGACCGTTATTCGTTTGAATGATTCAATTAAACACAAGGACTACTCAAATGCCTAATCTAGCCGTCTATCACAAACGGCGCAAACAAACCAAAATAATGAAATAAATCTAACGCAGATCGAATAACGAGTACAATCAGCACTGGTTCAAAGTTTACATTGAATCGCAGTCCAACGACTACACAACCATCACATCCAATCATCCTAATACAAATCTAGCATTGGCACAATGATACAATATGAAAACAAGCCTAAAATACCGATTTAGGATGAACCGGATCTTGCTCCCGCGCATCCCGCCGATATATTGATCCCGTAGGTTTGTGTGGATGATTGTGGTCGTCTACTTTGTGCTCCCAATGTGCGAATCGCCTTCTAGGACCTCCTTAGGTATTCTGCAACCGCCAAGATCGAAGGAAGGAGGGAATCGCCATCTGCAGAAACTGTAGATTTGAATTCGCAGCATCATAGCCCGACACGGTCGTGACACCCTAGTCACGGCCGTGTCCAGCATTATTCTAGGCTGGGCAGCATTTTCTTCGTCCAGGCACGGTCCGGGCAAGCTGACAGCATCGTGGGCTGACTATACTTCAATAAAAACGTAGATTCTTCAGCTCGTCAAGGTCCTAGCTCATGGAAACCTGCAAATACACTCAAAATAACACATTTAAATCGTAAAGTAGGTGTAGGCGACATAAATAATGAAACACTGTAAGCTGCGCTCCTAAGACCTAAAGCTATACATTTTAGCACAAATTAGGAATACATTGAGCGCACTTTCTACATCTCAACAAGGACCTATATAGGAAAAGAACCTTAGGTTGGTGCTTCAAGGCAAAAGGTGCAAAAGAAACAGGATTCAGTTCTAGTCTGTTTCTTCTGCAGAAAGGCTGGCCATTTGAAGAAGGACTGCCCCAAATACGCTACCTGGCGTGCAAAGTAAGGTATACTTCTCAACTTTGTTAGTTCAGAAGTTCATCTAGCTTTAATACCTATTGATACTTATTGGATAGATACCAGTGCCAATACTCACATAAGTATCACTATGTAGGGTTGCCTAAAGAGCCGATTGCCAAGTGATGGTGAAAGATACATCTATACAGGAAATGGCAACAAGGCTGAAGTTGAGGCTTTTGGAGATTTTGTAATAACTTTAGGAACTGATTTTAATTTAGTTTTAGAAAACACTTTTTTTGTACCGTATTTTAGACGCAACCTAGTGTCAGTTTCATGTTTGGACAAGTCCGGTTACTCTTGTTCATTTGGTAATTGGTGTCGTCCAAATAATAAGACGGTACCTCGCAATACAGATATGGAAGTTAAGGATGTCGAACCCAAGGGAAAGCTAATTATGCGTCGGAAGAAATTGTACAACTCAAGTGCAGGAAAGATAAATTCTGTTTGGGGTTTTCGGTTTTAATGCAAAATTAAATAAATAATTAAACTTGCTAAATGGATAAATGGAGCGTTCAGATTAGATTCGATTCAGATCTAGTTGGCTTCCCAAGCGACATTGCCTAAAGAGATTTCACGTAAGGAATTTAATATTTATTTTAGGTTTAGTCTAAGATGAAACCGCCGATCACCCTATGAATGTGGGAAGGGCACGACTGTGGTTGTCAGGCTCGATTGTCTCCAATGGGTCAGTTTATGCTTGTCATGCAATTTTGATCCAATTTCCCCATAAGGTGAAGTAGACAACAGAGTCAAATTGTGAACCTAATTAATTAATTCCTACATAGCTTGTAGGAAGACATTCAAGCATGAAAAGTCGATGAAACTAATTTAATCACAAACCGAATGATGATTGTCAGGTATGCAAATGATAAATAACAGATCTAATTAATTCTAAGGAAAAATCACAGTTGGACAATTCAATACAATGGACCCAAATCAATTCAAGCCTAACGATGATCGTCAATCAACGATTAAGCATTAATTAAATCTCAACAGGTCTAAAGATGAAGATGAAAGTCTCACAAATCACATTCGACTGGTTCGATCACAAGGGCAAAATCACAACCGAGAGTCGTAAGTATTAAAACCTAAATCTAAACCAAAGTACGAACCAAGATTAATGGAGGAGAGATGCGTATCGTGAGTGGGCTATCACCACCACCCTCTTATTGGATCGGGATCGCCGGCTGTGTGAATCTCAATGCTACAAACAACGTCTACGGATCATCTACGACGGCTAACCCTTTTGATTCTTCAAAGAACGTGTGATAACCCGTTCCGGTTTCGATTTGATTTTAAGTTGATTTGGGTTATTTAGTTAGCCGATCGGTTTTTAATTAAATTTGGTTCATTAAACCTCAAGACTTCCACCTAGCTCATTCGGGTGGAAGTGGTTGAGGGAAGGAATTAAATTTGAGAGGTCGCGGGTTCTAAACCCGACGACTACGTTTTTATTATTTTCCTCATTCTTTCTTTTAGTTTTTGAGGAGTGGAAATTCCCGTTTTGCCCTCATTGATTAGAAGAAGAGTTAGGGAAATTACTTTACGTAACTCCCAAAACCCTTCCTTCTCCTTCTTTTTCTGATTTCCCTTTTCCTCTCTCCCTTTCTCACATGAATCTCCCTCTCCCTTTCCCTTTGATTTTTCAGCCATGGAGGGATTGGTGATGAGTTGTTTGTTTTCCTTGTTTCTATGGGGTGATTAGATGTTAGGGGCGGCGTTGATCGTGATCGGATTAAGCCTTCGACGTGATTTCGCTCTTTTACGTGTAAGGTTCGATTTCTTTTCCGTTTTTCCCCTTTTCTCATTGTTGGCTATAGGTGGGGGATTTACCCCCATCGGTTGGATGATTTTGTTCATTGTGATGCTGTCGGATTAGTGTTCTAGTGTTCGGTTTGAATTTGTAGTCGTTTGGTTTCAATTCGGGGTTTTCGGGATTGGCTATTTTTGTCGAATCACCCGATTTTGATGTGGGTATTGTTAGGGCATGTCAGGGCATGATTAGGTGTCTTTTGGTGCTTGTTTTCTGGGTGAGTTGGTGTTGTTTTGGTTGGAGTCGTGTTTTGCATTTTGGTGGTTCGCGTTTTTAGTTTCTGTTGAATTTGTAGACGTAGGAAAACCAGTCGACCGGTCATGGGGATTTCAGTTGACTGACATTCAGATGGGCCCTGTGTCTGTCTGTTCTCGTGTCTGCAGGAGCGGGCTTAGCGGTCGACCGACCTTCTGGGATTTCGGTTGACCGGCTTTCGGACGGGCTCTCTGTCCGTCCGGTTGTTTGCAGGAGCAGGTTGAACGGTCGATCGGTTCCTGGATTTTTGGTCGATCGGTTCAGCCTGTTGGGGACTGTTTTGCTCTGTTTTACCCCGTCTTCGTTTCTTTTTGTTCCGAGTCGCATCCTAGGCATTCTAGGTGATTCGTTGGGGGATTTCACTGAATTTTTAGCATGTTTAGATTAGTTTTAGCATGTTAGTGATTTGTTCCATATGATTTGTTTTAGGAGACGACGTGATCATTTACGGTGTGCCGTAAACTTGTGGACTTTGTTGTATAACATTGATTGGATTTTCTTGCATTCCTGGTGAGGGGTGTACACGTTCTCTCCATTCTTCTTCTTCCTTTCTTAAGCCATTTATCTCTCTCGTTTTCCTCACTTGCTTAGTACACAGTCATGCTCTGTGTTGTATTGTTTGTCCACACTTCTGATTGTATGATTCATGTTGAGTTTCATGTTTGATCATTATTGTTTTGCATGAATCCTTTGCGGCCTTTGTATGTGTGAGTGTGGACCTAGTGAGGATTTGAGAATGGAAGATGTGGAGGTAGAGATTTGTTTTCTTGAGAAGGAAGTGGTATTGCACTTCCATTGAGAGTTGATGGAAGTTCGAGGATTACATTTAATTGACCTCGGCCTTGTGGTTGAAAAACACCGCTAAACATAACGCCCTTAGGTCATGAGCTCGACTTTGACGGTTGCATTCGTGGAGTAGGGAACTATGGTATTGATTAGAGACTAGAGTCTTTCTTGGACTGTTTGGTTGTGTGATTTGTTGCTTAATCGCTGCTCTAGTCTCGTGATGATTGATTCTGCTTTCATATACTGATGATATGCTCATGCCTGTGATGTGACTGTTGTTATTCTATTTTCTGATTCATGTTGAATGTGTTCGTGCTGTCACTCTCTCTTGTCCTCTAGTTTCACGAGTAGCTTCTTGTAACCATGGCGTATTAGTCCCCTCCTGTTTTATCTCGATCACCTCCGGGCTCTGGACTAAGGTGGTCGAGTTGTTTACTTACGTTTGATTTGGACCATCCCCCACACCTCGTGGAATTTTCGAGCTTATCTTATATTTCCAGCATGAGTTTAATTTCTATTCTAACCTCGTGTACACCCCCGGTAAATGTTGTTTCAGGTAGTTGATCGACTAGGAGGATGCGGAGGGGAGATGGCGTGCCTCTTAGGATTTATTTTACCATTATAGTAGTAGTGCACTCTTGATGTTGCTTTTGAGATTCTTAGCATGATTTTATGCTTTGAGATTTAGTTTGGCGTTTTGGCATGATTGTATGTTTTGGATTTATGACTTCCACATTTGAGATGATTCATTAGAATCTTGATGATATTTTCACCCATCTACTCTGTTAGACCTTTGGTCCATTTTGGAGACCCATAGTTAGACCTATTGTTCCTGTTGATTACTGTTGGACCGTTGGTCGAGGTTGGGGTTTAGGCTTGTACGGCCCGTGGTTAGGTCCACAGGGCGTACGCCGGTCCACCCAGGGTGGGGTGTAACAGTAACCATCAGGTGACACTTTTCCTAATTCAAGACCAGGTAGGTCTCTTCACATCTTTCTAGAACTCGGGCATGGTTGGCTAAACAATCATCAAAGCTTTTCCCAGTGACTGAGCAATCATCCATGAAAATTTCCAAAAAATCTTCCACCATGTCGTGAAAGATGGCCATCATGCACCGTTGGAAAGTGGCAAGTGCATTGCATAAACCGAAGGGCATTCGACGATATGTAAAAGTTCCGTAGGGATAAGCAAGGTGGTCTTGTCCTGGTCCTCTGGGTTGATAGCGATCTGGAAGCATCCAGAGTAACCATCGAGAAAGCAATAAAAAGCTCGACCACTGAGTCTGTCTAGCATTTGATCAATAAAAGGAAGGGGGAAGTGATCCTTCCTCGTGGCGCTATTTAACCTCCTGTAGTTGATGCAGACTCTCCATCCGGTGATAAGTCTGGCGGGGATTAAATCGTTGTTTTCATTTTCAACCACAGTAATCCAACGCTTCTTTGGCACGACTTGCACTGGGCTAACCTATTTGTTATCTGATATCGGATAAATTATCCCAAGATCCAAAAGCTTGATCACTTCTTTCTTTACAATCTCCTGCATCATTGGGTTAAGGCGACGCTGAGGTTGGGCGACAGTCCTATGCTCATCTTCCATTAAAATTTTGTGCATGCAAACGGATGGACTTATCCCCTGAATATCTGCCATCTGCCACCCAAAAGCTCTTTTATACTGCTTCAAAGCCTCCATTAGCTTCTCCTCCTCATCTGCAAATAAAGATGAAGAACAAATCAATGGTAGGAATTCGTTTTCTGCAAGAAAAATATACTTTAGGTGAGGTGGAAGAGGTTTTAATTCTAAGTCTTTTGGTGGGTTATCCACAGATGGCTTGGGTTGTGGTCCTTTTGTTTCCAATGGTTGAAACCTTGGCTTATAAAATGTATTAGTCTGACTCACAACGTGAGCCTCACCAAAACTTTCTCTAAAACGTTCTGCCACCCCGAGCTCCTCTTCTTCTATTGGGGCGACAACATCTTCAACGCCTTTCTCATTTATCAAGTCAACCTCCGCCACATCTTGGCAAAGGTTTTTATGTAGGAATGCCTTTACTGGAATGTCTAAGACATCCAGGAAGAAATAAGATGTAGCATCATTGGGATGCTTTATGGCGTCATAGACGTTGAAGGTAACTCTTTCCTTCCCTACTCTCAGGATGATGTCCTCCTTCTGTATATCTATGAGTGTGCATCATGTGGCCAGGAATGGATGCCCTAGGATGAGGGACATATCGTAATCATCCTCTGTGTCCAGGATGATGAAATCGGAAGGAAAAATAAACTTATCAACCTTAACCAACAAGTCTTCCACCACCCCCCGTGGCGTCCTGACCGATCGGTCAGCTAATTAAAGGGTGACGGCGGTGGGCTTAAGGGCATGCTCAATATTCAATGTCTTGAAAAACTTGTAAGGCATTAAATTAATGCTCGCCCCCAAATCACATAGTATTCTATCGAAATCTAAATGTTCAATAGAGCATGAAATAGAAAAACTTCCTGGATCCTTGAGTTTTGGGTGGAACTTCCTGAACACCACACCAGAGCATTGTTCTGTTAAACACACAGTCTCGAATTCTTCAAACTTCCTTTAATTTGTCAATAACACCTTCATAAACTTGGCATATTTCGGCATCTTCGCTATGGCTTCAGCGAAGGGAATGTTGATCTCAAGCTTCTTAAAGATATCAAGGAATTTCTTGTAATATTTGTCCAGCATAGTCTTTCTGGAAGCTTGAGGAAAGGGGAGCTTGTTGATGTCGACGTCGGTCTCCACTTGTTTTCCCTTTTCCTTTCTCTTCTTTGAATCTGTCGCCATAGGCCAACAACTATTCGTCTTCTTGGCCTTCTTCTGTGGTAGCCTCTCCTCTTCAGACGAGGAGTCTTGGTTCACACCAGCATCTTTGGATTTCTTCATTTGGGGCGACACTTCTGTTTCCTCATTAGACAAGAAATCATCATAGTTAGGTGACGCCATGGATAGTGGCACCACAGTCTTCCTTGGTGGTGCCCCGGTGTTTGTTGGTAGCACCGTTCTACTTTTGAGTTCAATGGCCTTCAAATCCGCCCCGAGATTATTCTCTGTGTTACTTGGTAATGTGCTAGGTGCACGATTACCCAATAAATTCGCAATTTGACCCAATTGCGTCTCCAGGTTTTTGATAGTGACATATTGATTCTGCATCCTGGTGTTGCAGGACGTGATGAATTGGGCTAACATATCCTCAGTGGATGACCTTTGTTGTGGAGGTAGTGCTTGCTATTGTGGTTGTTGTGGCGGCGGCTGTTGTACATACTGCCGCTGTTGGACGTAATGTTGGGACTGGTAATATTGATGTTGTTGTGGTTGCGGTACGCTCTTTGTTGTTGATATTGAGGTTGTTGTTGTAGTTGTTGGGGTTGCTGGGGTCTTACTTGCTCCTGTGGACGGGATCCTTGTGCATATTATGTGGCGGGGGTGTCGGCTGCTGTGGCGGCGGCGCTTGTTGTTGAGCATTTTCAAAATTCGTCCCTCGCCACGAGAGTAATTGATATCCCCTTCATTGGATGTACTGCTGCTGCTGACCATTCTGCCCAATGTAGTTCACGAGCTCTTCAGTAGGCTCGGTTTCTTCACCTTCTAAATATTGGGGCTCAATAAACAGGGCGTCAGCTTGTTCTTGGATGGTGCTGCCGCCATGGAGTGGGCAAGGTCCCGTTGGTACCACAACCACTTCCAAAGTTGATAATCTGGTGTTTAAGGTCTGTAGCTGCGTTGTCAATGAAGCAAGGGCTTCAGGGTCAAACAAAGGTTGTGCTGGCTCTACACTAGCCACTGGCGCCGCCCTCCTAGAATTAGAAGTTACTGCTCTCGCATAGTCATTCTGGTAACTATTCGTCGCCATATCCTCCAAGATGGCCTATGCCTCATTCTGGTTCTTCCTCATGAAGGACCCGCCGGTAGCAACATCAATCATGGCCCTATAAGTGCCTTCCAGCCCTTGATAGAACGTATGAAGTTGTTGCCAAACGGGGACGTCATGATGGGGGCAGGCCCGTAGAGCTTCCTTAAATCTCTCCCATGCTTCATAAAGAGACTCATTATCCTCCTGCACAAAGTTAGTGATCGCCTTGCGGAACATGGAGGTCCTGAAAAGAAATATTTTTTCAAAAATTTTCTTGCTAAATCGCTCCACGTCGTGATACTACCAGGAGGCAACGAATTCAGCTAAGCCCTCGCCTTACTTCATAGAAAAAGGGAACAGACAAAGGCAGATGGCGTCATCCGATACATTTTGATACTTCATAATATCGCAAATCGCCAGAAAATCAGTGATATGCTGATTTTGATCTTCTATGGGCGAACCATGGAATTGTGCATAATTCTGGATGAGTTGGATCGTGGAGCCCTTGAGCTCAAAATTTACTGCCGCCACGGCTGATCTGACCACTGGTGGTCGAATCCCCTCCTAAGTGGGGAAACCATAATCACACAGTGGGTGTGCGACATTATTAGTTGTGTTTCCTTCGTCATCCATTACGATTGTTGGAAAATGGGTTTGTTTTGATTATTTTTGGAGTCGACGAGCAATCTTTTCAATCTCAATGTCTAGTGAAATGATTGATTCCTTTCTAGAGCTTGTGATCATACACAAATAGCAACGACTTCTTACTTGCAAACCACAAAATCAAAAACCAACTTTTTGGCACGAAGAAGACAAAGAATGAAACAGAAAATAAAATTTCATTGAATTTCAAAATCACAGAAATGATAAAACCGTTACCCAAGAGGATTCCCCGGCAACGGCGCCAAAAACATGACACAACGATTGTGGTAACAACAAGTATACTACCTCATTGGTCGTAATAAAATATCGATCCCATAGGGAATTCTCCGTAACAGTGTCTTATCAAATCCACAACTCTTTAAAACAATGAACGATCAAATAAAGGTGACGATGAAAAAGATTAATCCTCAAGTGCAATCCTCCACGACAAGTGCCACTCAACAATCACTCTAAGTACTATGGAACAACAGTGAGGCAGGACCGATCTAAAGATCGCTGAATGACTTCCGCCGAGTAAACCTTGGAGGTGATCAGTACTAGTACCACGGCTATGAAGGGATACGTTGCAACAAATTTGAGAATTAGAAATGTAAATAAAGACAGTAAAGTGCGAGAAAAGTAAAGTGCAATTGCATTAAAT
>JAOWBR010123879.1:0-14031 GCA_028571145.1 Dionaea muscipula
AACCATAGGAGTACTAACTTTAGAGGACCCAATCAGAATTGGGTACCTAAACCTTTTTAATCTATTTTGCAGGTTGTTTGGTAGATTGGCAGTGGGTGTTCCAGACATATGACAGGTTGCAGACATTGTTTAAAGAAATTCATTGAAAAAGATGGACCCAAAGTGATCTTTGGAGGTAAGGAGAATGCTATACATAGAAAAATACCGGACACGTGGACAAGGGGTATCGCGCTACATGGATAGGCGAGGTCCCCACGACGGACATGTGGACATGTGACGTGAATGATCGAAGGTCTCGTAGTCGATGATAAGATTGTTCAAAGGCTAAACGCCCATACCCACGCATGCGTGGATGGCCACGCACGAGCTTCATGCATGGAGGCGCGCCCGCGATCAATGACGTGTTGACCGAAGACGAAAGCCGATAACCATGATATAAGCCATACGAGGTGGTCGACGCAAGGCGGGTGCGGCCGAGGGCCGATCCAATGTGCTCCGGCCTAAGAGATGAGCGCGATTGTGAAGCCTTGGCCGTTTCGTGGTTGGGCTATCGATATAATTGGCAAGGTTTATCCCCCTTCCTCTAAGGGCCATGCTTTCATTATAGTGGGCACTGATTTCTTCACTAAGTGGGTGGAGGCCGCTGCGTTGAAGGACATCACTCAGGAGCAGGTGGTAGAATTTATAACCGCCATTCGCCAACATAATTTATAAGTTTGGGATTCCCCAAACTATTATGGTGGATCATGGAACGTCCCTTAATGGGAAAAAGGTGAAGACCTTGTTAGACAAATTTAAGGTAAAGCTTGTGCATTCCTCTCCTTATTATGCCCAAGCTAATGGACAGGCCGAGTCGTCCAACAAGGTTCTTAAGGGCGTCATTCGCAAGATTATTGACAGTAATCCTAGAGCATGGCATGACTTGCTACATGAGGCTCTTTGGGCGATTCGTACGAGTCCTAGAATGGCAACGGGTGTTACTCCTTACTAGTTGGTGTATGGTATGGAGGATGTTTTACCTATTAAGGTGAATGTTAAGTCCGCAAGGGCGGAGTTTCAAGATAAAGTGACTCCTAACGATTATACGAAGTCTATGGTGTAGAGTGTGCTTGCTCTGAACGAATTGCGAATAGTTATATTAGACCGAATCGAAGTCCAAAAGGCACGAATGACGCGATACTATAACAAGAAAGTGGTATCTAAATCTTTCGCACAAGGAGATCTTGTGTGGAAGGTGAGATTGCCTATGGATGTTCGAGATCCCATTTATGGGAAGTGGTCCCCTAATTGGGAAGGTCCTTATGTTGTAGAGACTGTGCTCGCTCATAGGGCATACCACTTATGAAACTTGGACGGGGAACTTCGTTTACGTACCATTAATGGCAAGTATTTGAAGAAGTTCGTTCCTTCGGTATGGGATACCGAAGTGAGTTAGGCTTACCTACTGAATAGGACGAGAGCGTCCTAGTATGATCGAGCGTCCTAGTATTAGTGTTGAACGTAGGGCGTTTGACAATTAAATAAAATAAAAGTTGGCAATTAAAGTAGTTAATGCAAAAAGTAAGTAGCGAGCGAGCGATTTACGCTCAGAAGTATTAATGTTACAGACCTATTAACAATTAGTGTTAACAAATTCTGTGGCTTGCGCTAGTAGATGCCTTTGCTCGGCCTCCAACTCTTTGTCGGCCTTTGCCAATTCTTGTTCTTTCGCAAGAGCGTCGACCCGGAGGTTTTCTTCCAGTGCTGATACTGTGCGCTCCATCGATTCAGCACACTTCTCCAGTTCTCTCTCTTTTGCCGCCACACATGCTTTACGTTCAGATAACTGCTGCTTGAGATCCCTGATCTGTTTTTCCAAATCGGAGATGAGGGAATGTTCGTTGATTATCTCGTTGACGGTTGTCTCTATTTCGTTTTGCTCCTTTTCATCCACGCCTTGTAATCTTTTCTGTTCTGAAAAAATGCTCATGTTGGTTTGCCATTGAGAATTCAGAAGTCGAACTTGGGCCAGCATGAAGCGTGTCCCTTGTATGATTTGTTGAGCTGCATTCCGTGCTGTAACTAGGACGTTTGACGCGTTGGTGAGCTCGTCAACTTGGGTGGTCAGTGCGGCCAGCATCGCTTCCTCGTTGGCAGAAAGGATTTCGGCCCGGGTGAGCGTTAGAAGTCGCTCCATTTTGCTGCCTACTTCTTTGAGGTTTTTCGGAGTTACGTATGAGGTTTCTGATTGTGTGGCACTAGTTAAGGGAGGATGGGAAGTTGTCAACCTTGGCATTCTTTTTAAGATCCTTTGCACGCGCTCCAGTAAGGGTGATGATGTCGGTGTACAGGAGACTAATGTATAAGTGTGCGCACTAGTAACATTAGAGCGTTAAGGGCAAGAATACTTACGCTGCTTGATGACCCTTCGGTTGGGGGGATTGGTTGGATTTCCTTTGATTGTCCTGCAATAACGACGATATTGATATTGGAACGAAGTGGGGAGACAGGCACCTCTACCTCTGGCACGTTGCTCGGGGCTGCGAGGTGAGAGGGAGCCTCCGGTGCGTTCGCTGCGGTACTAATCGGTGGAGAAGATACTAGGGGGGTCGTTCCCACGACTTCCCCAAAGGTTCGTGTTTCTTCATTTGTCTCTTCAACGGCCTTCTCGCCGGTTGGTACGATTCAAGCTTTGGAGTACGTTGTTGGCTAGTTCTGTTGCTCACGCTGCATTACCGTGCTCTGTGCGTCCTCTTCTTCTGGTATAATAATCGGGCTTGTCACCCGGGTAATATGAAGATTGAGGGGCGTAGAGTCGCTGGAGGAGTTTGAAGGAGTGTTTTCGAGACGGGGCGACATGATTGTCGATGTCTTCTTAGGGGCTCGAGGGCGCGCCACCCTTATTGGCGCGACCGCCAAGGCCTGCAATGGATAAAATGTTTAGACGACGTTCACGTCCTAGTTCTTCGCCCTGTATTTAGACAAAAGTTACCTTCTCTTCTTCTTGGGTCTCTTCTGAGTCGGAGCCTAAGGGTGATAGTGTTGGGGTTTACGCCACCTTGGGTTTCTTGGTTGGCTTATGCTTCTGCGAGAGGGTTATGTTAGAGTAATGATGTTGTGTAGTGTGTAGTGTGTTGAAACGGGCAATGAGATATTGAGTGTGTACCTTCTACTTTCGCATGGCTTCTCTTGCTTGTGTTTTCTTTTCCTTTTCTTTTTCTATGTCAGCACCTCGCCTGCGTTTCTTTTCCTTCTCTTTTCCGGTCAAGCAAGCAGCCATGGCATTTGTGGTGTTCCTGGTAAAAAGTCGTTCAACCTCTTCTTGCCAGTAGTCAGTGAAAAATAAATCTGTGCCAGGGCTTGCTGCCAATTCAGTCTTTGGAACGACACAACGGTCTAAAAGCTTCCTCCTTTGCCATTGGAGCGTGCTTGTTTCTTATTTGGACATTACACGCCTCCCTTTATAGCTTTGAGCAAAATAGAGGGGGACAAGCCGGGTCTGGAAGAATCCAAGCGCTGCGAAGTTGGGTTGATACACTTCCGTGCTAGCTTTGCCATTCGCTCTGAGAATGATGTCAAACGGAATCTCGTAGTTGGCCAAGTAGCACTTCCACGCCCTGGGCTCCACTCTCAAGTTGTAGAGGGCTTGTAGGTTCTCTGAGGAAGGAAAAGGAAAGACGGAAGTACCAATGGGAGAGGATAGAGTATTCCAAACCTCAAGCTTGCCGCATTGTACTGGAGCGAGTTCTCTTAGTCTTAACCCTGAACACCCGATGCCGGTTCGTGCTTCAGAGTTACCCAGTGACGGGAAATACGCTCTGAGCCACAGTTGCGCGATCCAGAGGGGCCCGTTGGCCGTAAGGGAGTTTCATTGGAGCGTCTGCTCACACAGCTACAACATGCTTCTGTATATGGCCGAAAGCAAGAATGAGGCCAAATCAAACTTTCTTCCGTGTGCGATGTCGTAGGACAGACAAAGGTTGCTTGATGCGAGTTTTCCGCTCTCTGGCATGATTAGTTGCTTGCATAAGAAGTAGTAGATGAATTCCACACACTCCTCCTCCTCGTCCACCGGAGCGGTTGGATACGTACGCTCCAGCCAGGTTGCTGTAGGAGTTCAATTAGGAGTTGGTTTCCAGTTGCTCAGGTCCGCTAAAGATGCTATCAGCAGCGATGGTATCGCCCAAAGGGAGAATGCCGGTGAGCGCGCCTATGTCCCTTAGGGTTATTGTCATCGGCCCAGGAGGAAAAACGAAAGCATTAGCCGATGTGGACCAGAGAGGTAGTGCCGTAAGGAATAGGTCCCAGTCGAATACTGGAATGGCCAAGTAGTATTGGAGGAGCGTTGAGATACTTGTCTAGTGTGTTGCTTCTTTGAATTGTGCGTCGTCCTTGATGCGAAGGTACAAGGATGCGAGTGTTGCGTCCGTGTGCGGTCAGTTTCTTAGGGATTTAGCTTGAATCGCGAGCCTGACCTTGGACAGAGGATCGGGGAATGATGAGAGGAGAGTATAAGTATATAGGGAACCGAGGACCTTCTCTGGAAGAATGTCGTTGTGTTCATTGACTATAATGGAGGGTCCGAGCATCATTTCCCCTCCTGTTCCTTTGCGGATGGTGTCGACAGCTATGGAGGGAGACTTTAGTGTCTCCAGATACTCTCCATAAGTCGCCATTGATGGAGATTCTTTAGTTCTGAAGAGAGGCTAGAGGTTGATTTGGGGGTTTTGGTGATTTAGGGCTTCTGAGAACAAAAGGATGCTCACTCGAGGGAAGGCAAAGAGGAAGAAAGTCTGAAATGAGTGGGGGGTTTTAATATTTATACACGTTTCAAAGTATTGGCTGACATTATTGCCTCTTTTCCCGTGCGAAATCGTGTGGTTACGGGAGTTTTGTGTCTTGTCAGCTTCTGACGTTTGATGTGACCCATGACAGTTCACGTCCCTTCAATCTGGAGTATGGCGCATCAATGATGGCTTCTCGTTAATACGCCGCACTGGGGGGGTACTGTTGATGGGACGATTTTTCACGCTTTCGGGGAGTGGAAGCTTTGCCTTTATGATGGGACGGTTCGCATCCCAATGGGGTTATTGGTTAGTATTAATAGTGTTACTCTTAGTTTGCCTGCAGCAGATGAAGCGTAGTGTGGGTACATTGGTTCTGTGTAGAGCATTTAGCGTTCCAGAGGCTCATGGATGGGTTTCCAAGGAGTTGGTCCTATTGGTGGTGCTCCGTGTGCTCTATGGCAGAGCACGTTGTGTGTAGGGTTGGGCAGTGGTGCGTGCTACTGCTTAACATGGTACGTACTGCTGCTAAGCGTGGCGCACTGGTATTGGGGGCGTAAGTGTTTGGCATGTGGTCTCAGGGCAGGACTTCTAGTACGATCTTGTCCTTGTAAAGGCGAACTCAGAGCGTGGGCGTGGATGGTTCCAGTGATGGATAGGGCGTGCTGCTTGGAGCCGATGTGGTTTTACCTTGTTGGTTTCTTTCGTGGTTCCGGCAGTTGCGGCACAACCTTTGTAGTTGCGACACGATTTTAGCAGTTTTCGGAATGGTTCCACATGAAGCTGCAAGTTAAAACACGTTTAGGATCATGGTGTGTCATGTCAGCCACGTTTTGTTTTTCATAACCGTTCTGTAACCGCTCTAGAGCATTATAAATAGGGCTGTATTGGCTATTGTAAAGGGTTCGACCAAATTATCAATCAAAGTCTACTTGTTTCAGCATTTTCGTTTTCCTTTACTTTCTAGTTCTTGTTCTTTAGATTTCCAGCACTTCCGGTTCATCTTTTTCAATTTTCCGGTTCCGTCCAAGCTTTCACTTTCACTTCCGACAACGATCATCTCTACGAGGAGAGGCTTGCCCCCCCGGGAGACCCAAAACCTTAATTTCCCCACACATCTCCGGTCCGGCAGAATTCTGATAAACAGCCACGTATGTCTTAGACGACGAGACTCATTGGTACCAAGTGCGAATAGATTTAATCATATAGATAAATAATAATCGTACTTTGTACACAACAATATAGTGTGTGAACCATGCTGTAACAGAAGAAATACTAGCACGCCTGGACTGTAATACCTTGTTCGCACCACCACATAAATGGATGGACATGACAACTATGAAATTGTCAATCGCATCGAATTACAATATCATGTTGCATTATTTCATCCCAAATCATAGAACATCTTATACATATCTTCTATTGCTATCCAAGCAAGTTTCAATGAAAGACGACGTGAGATAGCGATTGCTTAGGCTAATAGTTGTCACTTCGTTCAGATATTTATGCACCTTAATTATTCAATCCACCTAATATGACCACATTGGTATGAACATTCATCGCTAAGATCAAGAGAATAGATAAAAAAGTATGAATTGAATTTACATTTATAGGATACACTATTTGGTGCTCGTAATTAGCATTTATTTACAATGTATATAAATGTTATTAATGTAATTGATACTTTATAATTTTATTTTTAACTGTTAAATACAGTAGTATACTACCATATATAATAAAATAAAATGATAGTATACTACTATTAAACGATAGTATACTTCCGTATTTAAGATTTTTAAAAAAATAAAAAAACGACTAAACGATAATATACTACCATTTATGATAAACTAATCTTTAGAAATAAAAACAAAAAAATGACAATTGTTCGACACGCAGCCCAAGGCAAGGGTTTGCCTAAAGCACTCCTCAGAGATAGGTACCACGGACCAATTTGCATTAGAGAGCAACATGTGACGCCACATCGAAAAAAAATACCATTCAGGCAAGAATTTTCAATTCATCACCTTTTGCAGTAAATCTCACAAAATATAGGAATTAACCACAAAATTTCCACAACATTATTCTGGATCATGAGGGGAATGATTTAGACAAATTTTACAGTACCTAACAAGAATGGACACCTATAAAGGGCAGATGGGATGGGAATTACTATACACTCAACTGGGACGTTTTAATATGAAAACTGACAAAATTTCAAGAGACATAGCGTACCAACAAAACTAGATGTGTTTCAGTGCATCTTCAGCTCTAGAACCTTTGCATGATCTGAAATATGCAAACGGCGCCTACATCAGAGGTAGATAGGCCCCGCCGTGCCCTTTCCTCAGTACTAATGGTCCAGCATTTTCAGGTACCTTATCCAATGCCTTATTGCAAGAATCCATCACATCGACAAATCCAGTAGCCACAGAAGCAAGCTGGAAACGTAACCTCAAATCTCTGGTCCTCTTGAGCAGACATCGGAATGACCTCCCAAGATATTTTGCCCATTCAGCAGGCAGTCCCCCTCCTGTTAGCCATACAGAGAACTGAGACTGGTCACCCCTGGCAGCCACCTCAGACCTGTAAAAACGTGCCAGCTCAAGAAGCATGGAAGGCTGGAGAGGAAGTACAGCTACAAATTCTGCTACGAATTTCTCAACTAATTCAGGTTTCAGCATCTGATTCCACAGAACCAATGCCCACTCACTGGGCTGATTAAGATCATAAGCTTCAGCCACAATCAGGGCCTCCTGGAACTGTGACTGCTCAACCAATGCTCTTCTCCCATTGGTTTCAGACAGATTAAGCCACTGGATATCAGGCATCCGGATCTGAAGGGAAACAAGAGATGCCTGAGCACAAGCAGCACGGGTTTTGTTCCCAGCATCAATCGAAGAATGCACTTCAGCTGCTTCAATATAAAAACGCATAGACTCCAGAAGGTCTTCATTTTGGTACTTGTAGTAGCGCTGAAACCACTGCCGAGAAGAGTGCTCAGCTCTTGACTCAAGTAAGGCAGCTGTTTCATGCTTCATGTCAAAGTGGTTGTACACCTGCCAAGAAAAGAAAGCATGGTAACAATGAAATGAAATTAGTACTAAAACTTTCAACAACTAGAGAATAGAAGCATGTAGAAAATGGAAAAGAACGGACAATACCAACAGCAATGGTAGAAAGCGAGAGAATAGTTGTGTTAACTACTATCACTCAAGTACCAACCTCTCCACGAAAGAGTCTACCCACAAGTTTAAGATTCTTAGAAGCAAACAAATTCTGAAAAAAATGGCATCATAAACTCTATGAATAGCATTCGCATATGGGATACAGTAAACAGATTGTCATGTCAAAATTCTAAAAAGTTTGACAACTCACCCCCCCCCCCACACACACACACACACACACACACACACACACACACACACACACAACCGATGTTTAACTTTTATGTCATTGCACTTAGGGATACAATTTCAATCATGACAAAGACCGATACAACGGAATACTTGATTTTTCCTAAAGTACCCCTTTCCATATTTCTAATCTTTGATTTGGATGTATTGCCAGTCCTGACACCCCAGATAAAATATGTAACAAAACAGAGGGCAAATCACATTGCTTCTTAAACAAACCATCGCAAAGGCATCAAGGTCATTTGAGTTGAAATGCTTCAGTGATGTAAGAACAGCCATCCTGAATCCTCTGACAGCCTCAGCTGCACTAGTGTTTACATCAGCAGCAGCAGAGTACTTGTGAAGAAGAAGATCCAGCTGCCCATTTTCGATAAGAATCCCAAGGATAAAATTCAGAGCATGGAAGTTTCCAACTCCAGTTATCAGACGAGCCAAGCATGAGAAATCACCCTCAGAGACATAAGCCTCAACCCTTGTTGCCGCAAGGGCCACAAGCACATCAACCCCATCAAGGCAAGCTGAAGACTTGTAGAAATGGTGGGAAAGAATGAGAAGCTCAACCTAGAACAAAGATCCAAGATAAAACAAATATCAGCTTATGTAGATTGATACGATTCAAAACAAATTATTTACAAATATAGACGTAGCAAGTTTTTCCAACCCACTTAGTGGGAAAAAAAGGCTTTGTTCCTGCTGCTGCTGCTGCTGTATAGACAGACTAGTAAGTTTTCAGATACCAGACAACAACAAAGTTTTGGAGAAGCAAAGTCTGACAAGCTCTTTCTCTTCTCAAAAGATTGGAAAAAAACAAAAACCATGAAAATGCGAGTACAATTAAGTGGACAAGGTTATAAACAGAAGAAACAAGAAACAAATAGTCCAGTAGTTTATTACAGAAAGGATTAGTAATGGTCAATAGAAACCGAAAGAACACCCCACATCTCCCGCAGGGCTTACAAAGAAATTCTCATTGCTTCCTAAATACTGCCAAGTAAGCTTGTGCCTAAAATCTGCTGGACCAGTAAATGGCATTACTTGTAAAAAAGATTTAAAAAACCAGGGTTACTTTGATTATATCAGTCTCATATAACATGACTTGCCAGGCCATAGGACAACAGAAAATCTGAAAAAAAAAAATAAAAAAAAATCAGAGGTACCTCACAGGCATGTGGAATTTCTTGTCCAGTAATCACCAATCGCATTAATGCATGTCCAATCTCCGGTTCAGAAGGACAAAGCTCCGCCCACTTTAAAAAGTCTGAGAACCTCCACAATAGAGGAGCAGGTCCTTCTTCCCTCTGGGAATCTATATATCCTCCACGATGTGCAGCCAAAAGACCCTGACAGAGAAAGAAAAACATCAGTCAAGAATTATGTGAGATCAAGCTTGAAAAGAAGAATTTCTCGGCACAAAAGATATATATAACCGCCTTAAACACCCATTCCTACCTACTGAATCACAACAGATCAGCCTCAGTCTGTAGTAGAAACGCAGGCTGACATGCACATGGATGGAACTGAAGTTGGATGCAAATAGGGTCAAGGGGATCCATCAGTTTCTGATTGACCCAGCCCAATCGGTGATTGACCCATCACTTTTATGTCATTGCTATGGAGGTGTTGTCGGGTTTGTTCTAGTGCCGGATCCTAGATAGTGAGTTCCAGTTCCAGTTTCATTGGCGTTGTGACAGACTTAAGATTGTGAACTTATGTTTTGCAGATGATCTTATGGTGTTCTGTCGAGGGGATGTGGAGTTGGTCACTATGGTCCAGGGTGTGCTTAGGAAGTTCTGTGAGTTAATCGGATTTCTTTCGTATGTTGAGCTCTCCCAGCATACAAAAGAAATCTACCCATCCATGCCTTCACTCCAGTCAAGATGTGGTCAATCAAGGGCCTACATGTGAGTGGCAATAGTACATCCAATGATAAAAGCCAAAAAGTCTCGGCTGAATCTCCTCCTAAGATCTTGGATTCAGTATAGCAAATATTTGAATTATTTGATTTCTTTCTTTATCCTGTAAATCTATTTTGATATCTTGTACGTCTATAAATTTACAGCATAGTAATAATAGAAAAGCAAGCTCTTTTGAGTTTCTCACATAGTATCGGAGCCCTAACCACAAAGGAATTTTTTTTTGCTCTTCCGAGTTCTCCTTCTCCTTTTGCTATGGCCATCACCAATCCCCCCTCTGATCCCCCCTCCACATCTTCTGCCCCACCCGCCACCACACTTCCCGATTCCACTACTCTTCCCAATATTAAATCAATTACCCAGGAGATCTTGTCTAAACTCACTATGAGCAATTATCTGGTTTGGAAAATGCAAGTGATGCCTATTCTCCACTGTCCTAGCCTTCTTGGTCTTGTTGATGGCACCATTTCTCGTCCGCGTGATGACGCCGACGTCAATGCCACTGTCTGGCTTCGTCTCGATCAGATGGTGCTCGCATGGATTGCGTCATCCCTGTTTGATTTAATTCTCCCTCAAGTTATTCACTGCTAGTCTGCACGTGAAATTTGGCAAACACTCAAAGTTCTCTATGGAACTGTTTCCCGCTCTCGCATCCAGAGCATCAAAAGAGAATTACATTCTCTCTCCAAAGGCAGTCACTCTATCACTGCCTATGTTCATCATGCTCGTGCCCTGTCTCATACTCTTGCCCTCGTCAGTGACCCCGTTTTTGACACCGACTTGGTGTTTCTTTTCCTCGCTGGGCTCTCTGCCGAATATGACTCGGTGGTTACTGCAATTCAATTAGCCTCTCCATTGTCTTCTGTTGATACTGTCGCTACCACACTGGCTGATTTTGAATCTCGTCTCCAAACCCAACACACCACCTCTCTTTCTTCCATCGCCTTAGCCATCGTAGCAACACCTTGCAGCATGTCTGCTACTAGCCCTTCCGGCAGCCGCGGTAGAGGCAACTACTCCCGTGGTCGTGGTCGCGGCAGGGGTCGGCCCCGTGCACCACCGATCACTGGTGACGCCTCCTTAGTTTACTGTTATTAGTGTGGGTACCCGAAACACAAAGCAAATGTGTGTGAAGCTCCTAAGTCTCCGGTCTCTTCCACCAATCAAGCTTTCACTGCCCTCTACTTAGGCGACCAGTCTGATGACAGCTGGTATCCAGACACTGGAGCTTCTCATCATATGACTCCAGATGCTTCTCCTACGACAGGTATGGAACCTTATATGGGGTCTGATAAAATAGTAGTTGATAATAGTACTAGCCTTCACATTACTTCACTGCTAATATTTCTCTAACTCTAACTATTCATTTGGAGAAGGTCCTATCTCACACTACAATCTCCATAACTTAAATGGCTAGTGATCAGCGGGACTCCTAGGTAATGGACCAGAAACGTGCCCATACCAAATCATAGGATTCGAGATATCATGAGTGGTCATGGCTAGACGTGTGGTTTCTTTGCACTGGGGATGAGAGGTCACTTTGGTACACTTAGGTGCGGACACATTAGCTTCGTGGTCGATCCTTTTGGGTTGTTCGGGTCCCTTTGAGGGCGACATGGACTTAGTGGAAGCTAGTGGGGCTCAAGGAGGAGATACAAGGTTATATCAGATATTGTATCGAAGACGAGAGGTCGACAATTCTTTGGTGGGTTCATTGGCACCCCAATAGACCGATCTGTGCAAGGCGAGAAATGATCATTTTTTACTCTGGGTTAGAGAGAGAGGCTAGGGTTACCAACATCATCCGAGGTGGTGAGTAGAGGTGGCCAGCTGTGAGGTCAGGTTTGCCTCGTCGAGCAGCGAGGTCTTTGGATCTCATTGAGCTTGAGGCGGGTTTGCCTCCAGAGATGTATCCGGACTCGGGACAACCTAATTCCATACGTTAGACCCTTGATAGGTTGGGGCAGTTCTCGTCGGCTTCTCTGTGGCAGGCCATTAAGGATAGGAGCCAGGAGGTTGAGTGGTACAGGCTAATTTGGTTTCCACAACAGGTCCTGTGGTTTGGCTTTATTGCTTGGCTTGCGGTGTATTGTAGATTGAGTACGAGCGATCAGATAGTAGTCAAGAGTATTTGGGACACACTGGAGTGCAACCTCCCTTGTACTATTGAATCTCATAATCACCTCTTCTTTGAGTGTCCTTACTCGAGTCAAATTTGGAGGATTCAGAGGTTATGTGGGGTGTCCTGGGCCAGTTGGCCTTGCTCTTCGTAGCCGTTGTTTCTTACACAGTTCGCTCAGGGTAGGACTCTGGCGGACGATATTATGAGGTATTATACAAAGTATGTCAAGATATTTTCGACCGTAGGATGATAAAAAAGGGCGGGAAAAAATATCAACCGTCGGATTAAAGAAAGATGTAGTGAGTAATAAATAGAGTAATAAATTAATGGGGCGGATAATAAAGTGGGGTGAAGTTAATAAAGTGGGGTGAAGTTGGTAATAAAGTGGGTTGGTGTGAGGTGAGAATATTTTTTTTATAATATTAATAGTTTTAATAAAAGTGAATTTTTAATAATTTATTTAATAAAAATTATATAATATTATAGTCAAATTTTTTTAAATATTAAGGTAATTCAAATAAGACTAATATTAATACAATAATTTCGAATTTTTAATATTATTTTATGATTTAGAATTTTATTTTTTCGTTGATTTTTTTTAAAGAATTGCCAACATATATTTTTTCGATGATTTTTATTTTGTGAGAGTGGAGTGCTTATCGTGCCGAAGGCACGGATAACCGCTAGTCTATTATATAAAGCACAAGTCATTTTAAAAATGTCTCCCTAAAATATGTCAACACATTTTCAATCGTTGGATCGTTAAAATCGACAGGAACACATAATAGTTGTCGGATCAGACTAATCATCTTAATTATTCTAATTATCCTAATAACCTAATTACTCTAATCTATCATACTCCTCCTTCCATCTCACGGCAGAGGCGAAGACGACGATAATCAATGGTGAACGTGGTGAGCGGCGAAAATCAACTGGATGCTTTACCCTAATCACCTATCAAACTCAACTCCCCATTGCATCACACAGGCGGCGAAAATTAGCGGCGAAGGCGGCGACCACCACCAACAAAATCAGCGGCAACGGCGTGAGGGGTGCAGTCATTTATATAGATACCATTGTCGGTGAAGCGACCACCACCGGCAAAAATCTGGCGATGACCACCATCACTTCATATCTGACCGAGGTAGTCAATCTCTTCCCCCCCGTTTCAGATCTAAACTTGAGAACTTCGTAGAGTTATCTCTTCGATTTCGATGCTTTATTCCATTTGAAATATAAATCTATTTCTGTATAACTTAGTTCTTCCTCTTTGTTTCTGTCTGATAATATATGCAGGTGTGGGAATCTCACGACATGGCAAAGAGAAGTCCTTCAGTATCATCTTTGGTAAAATAGTTCATGGAAAAGTAAACGACTTCATAGGAATAGTCCAATTCCTATGGTGCCATGTTTTTGCTTCATTTCTTGGGTTTTGATTGTATATGTTAGTGTAGCAATGAACACACAAGAGGGGAGGTGAATTGGGTGTTTCCGTATTAGTGAGAATTTTCAACTTTTAATTCTGATCAACTCAATATAGCTGTTCCAATAAGTTCGTCAGTATACAAGAATCGATTCTCTTAAGCAGAAGATTGAAAACAGCATACAGTGCAAGCAAACAACGAGCGATAATCAATAGTAGTGAAAATTTAAATGCTCGGTTATTTATAATGGTTCTTCTATCCTCTCAACTCGAGTAGGATAGCGTACATCCAGTCCTCAAATTCTCATGTGAGATTTGTACAAACTTCTTTTATTGCTCCTTGATGTTTGATTTACAACCTATGTAAAAACATCCAAACGATAATCTCCATGACTCT
>JAOWBR010123989.1:0-14030 GCA_028571145.1 Dionaea muscipula
ATAATTCCACCGAGTCGCCCGAGGTTGACCGCTCGCATGCCCAACAGCGTGCGGCCATGCATGGCCACCAACACATGACCACGCGCGACCGACGACTAGGCCGGCCAACAATCATGCGCGGCCACCGGGCTGGCGCGGTCAGCGGCCAAGCGCGCCTATTAGGCTGGCGCGTCCACGTGACCTTTGAAGCCAACCGGCCTGTGCGACCAGCAACCCAACTAGCCTAGCAGCGGCCACCGGCGAGCAGGCGACCAGGCGAGCAACCCCCGTGCGGCCAGCTCCCTCGCGACCAAGTTCCACGCATGACCTCGCGACCACCTTCTCCTGCGACCATGCGACCACATCCTACTCTACATTGCCTACTCTAGCGGGCTCCTATGCATCCACATCCAGCAGCGGGCAAGGCCATGCGGATTGTCATTCTTGGCAGCAGGAGGGCACTTGTGGACAGCCATGCCCGACGACGGCCAGGTCTTGCGAGCGGCTACCCCCAACGATCGGCAAGTTCGGGTGACGTCGTCTAACCTTGATTCCGCATGGGCCTAGGCCGAATGACGAATGAGCTCAATTCCAAATTAAAATACGAGTGCATTCTAGAGTGTTCCTAAAGAAAAGTCAAGAACGGTACGATAATTTCACAACTACCCCCTGCCTCCTCTATAGATAGAGCTCCTAGCTCTCTCATTAAGGTACGCTTTCCTGATCTGAAAAATTCTCCATTCAAGCTCTCAACTTCCATCATCTGAATCGACAGTTGACTTGAGCGTCAGAAGGGTATTCTCGGGGTGCCTATCTCGGGTCCCTCTAACGTGGAGTTTGATGCGTGCGCAGATGACGGACATCTGACACTCGGGACGCATCCACGTCATCGTCGTCAGAAAGGGGTGATAACAACTTTCGACAACATTTTTTTTTTGAAATGTTTTGACACGATCCGAAACGGTGGATGCATTTAAAATATATTTTTAAGGGTGTCTGAAAGAAATCGTCGAAAAATTACCAGGAAGGGCTCAATCTGAATGTTTTTCGGGCCGATGTTGATCAATTTCGGCACTGTTATCATCACTTTTTGAAGTGGGTGACGTGGACGCGTTTCGAGTATCACCTATCTTCCACATGTGCCTCAAGTGTGCCTTTCATGTATCGAGCTCGTCTTCTGCCCCGACAAATCTTCCGTCTTCGGATATCCACTGCTTCAAGATATCCAGTGCCTCACGATCTTCGCTGCCTCAGGATCTTCGCTGCCTTAGGTTTGCCTGCACACGTAGCAACCTCCACGTTAGAGGGACCCGAGGTTTTTACCCCGGGAATACCCCTCCGACGCTCAAGTCAGTCTCTAATCCAAATACTGGAAGTTGAGGAGCTTAATAGAAGAGTTTTTCAGAGAAGACAAGCGTACCTGAATGAGAGCGCAGATGGCTCTATTTATAGAGGCAGAAGTGGCCACATATGAGATGATTGTTTCGTCCCCGAGCTTTTCTCAGGAACATTCTAGAACCGAGGGCATATTTTGGGAATTTGCACTTGGGCTTGGGCCCATTTGTCAACCCGGACTAAGCCCACAAGACGTCGGGGGGATCGGGAATCGCCGCCGGCAAACAAACTTGCTCGCCGCTTAGCTTGCTGGCCGCCGACCGCATGCGAATGCGCGGAAGAGCTGCTGGCCGCAACTTGGCCTGCTGGGCACAGCCAGTGTTGTTGGCCGCAGCTCGTGCTGCTGGCCACCCGAGCCCAATGCTTCTGCTGGCCGCGTAGCAAACTCCATGGACGTTGCCCGCAAGTTGCTTAGAAGTCGGCGTGCTACTGCTCGTTACATGTGATGGTTGAAGTCGTCCTTTGGCCGCACGCGCAGCTCCTCCATTGCCCGCAGGTTGCTATTGCCCGCGCGAGGGCCTTCCTGGTCACAGCTCAACCACCCGCGCATGGGCTCGCTGGCCGCAGCTCAGCTGCCCGCACATGGGGCCTCATTGGCTGCAGCTCAGCTGCCCGCGCATGGGGCCTCGCTGGCTGCGAGCTCAGCTACCCGCGTATGGGGCTGGCTGGCCGCAGCTCAGCTAGCCACACGTGGGGTTAGTTGGCCGCGCCGCCAAGCTACTCTTGGAGATGACAGCTAGCCGCGGGTAGATGTGAGGAGGTGGTCGCGTGAGCCTCCCTTGGCATGTCGCTTGGTTGAGCCCCCTTCATGCATGGCTATCACGCATGGCCAGGGGGCTCGGCCTTGAGTCCTCGTGCCGCTGTCCGCGAAGTTCATGTCTGTATACGTCACGTGCCCGCATGTTCGCGGCGGGCCCCTTATGTGTCCATGTGTCACGACACTCATCACCCACGTGGTGGGTATTTTTTCGGGTATAACATTTGCTCCCCCAACCCCGTAGCATACTCTCTTTAGAGTTAAGGCATGGGTTTGTCACTTTTCATCCAAAAATATCCCAACACTCTCAAGGACTTATGCGCTACGAATGATGCGTGCTCTTACGCCTGTGGCATATTGCTTTTTTAACGCGTGCTCACTCCTACGTTTTCGGAGTAGTTTTCACGGTGGGCTCTTACATTTTTGGAGCCTATTTCTTTACGAGCTTCACTCGCTTCTTGGCTGCAAATTATGGGCCCCTTCACTTAATTCACAAGCATTTTTGGGGAAAGTGTTTGATTTTTCCACATTAGGGAATACTTCGAGATTTACCCGTTATTTTCCCGGGATTCACCCGTTATTTTTTCGGGATTCACCCAGTTATTTTTTTGGGGATTCACCCGTTATTTTTTTGGGACTCACCCGTTATTTTTTCGGGATTTGCCTGTTAAGCGTGATCAACGCTATATTTATTTATCGCTCGGTTCGTGCCATCGGCCTTAGATTCTTGTTGATCTATCGAGCTTTATAGTTTCGAGTTAATTCTCGTAATGACTCGTCTTTGATCTTGGAACTGGGATGTCCATTAAGCTTTTGAACTCATATGGACTCGATTTTTGTTACGAAGCTTCGCTTAAGAGTTATTTGATGCGTATTTCGCATATCGTACATTTATCGTGACCGACTCATAAGTGATCTTCTATCATAGAGAATAATTAGAATTTAAAAACTCTAATTTTATTCATCATGGTTAAAAATTACATGTGACATTTAGCAGGAAAATAAAACATAAAAGATCAATCTCGATGGAACGTTTATTTAACTTGATAACAAGATATCTCCTAAGTGGATGCGTCATTCCTAGGCTTCCGAACTAGAGCTCTAACTGTGATCCCTATCTTGACTCATGTAGGTCCAGTGATCATCTCGTCTGCCCCCCCCCCCCATCGCTCTTCAGTTTCTCGAGGGCTTCCTTGAATATCGGAACTGGAGTCCTCACTGGTTGCCTCATCAGCTCGAGTGTTCCAAGCGTTGAATTCGTAACTTGCTTCTCCATGAGAGCTATCGTTCAGGTCCTCTAACGCCATGTACCTCTTCGCTCGTTGGAGGAGCTTATTAAAGGTTTTTGGCATGTGCAACGACAAGTCATCCCTAAGGGGTCCAGGTCGGAGCCCTGTCATGATTGCTGCAGTGGCGACGTCTTTTCCCACACCTAGGATTTTCACGTACGTTTGCTGAATCGGGACATGAAGTCTCGGAGGGACTCGTCCGCCTCTTACTTCACGTCGAACAAGTTGGGGAGGGATTTGGTGAAGACGGAAGAGCTTGCGAATTGCGCGATGAATTTCTCCGCGAACTCCTCGAAACTTGAGATAGAATTTGGTGAAAGGCGATGAAACCATCGTCGGGCCGCTCCTTTAAACGTGCTCGAAAAAGCTCTGCACATCATTCCGTCTGAAAATTTTTGAAGGCTCATCTGGATCTCATAATGGTTGAGATGATCTTCCGGATCTTTCGTTCCGTCATAGGATTCCAAGGACGGGAGTCGGACATGGTTCGGACTATAGTCCTCCATCACATTCTTGGTGAAGGGTTGAGCTGTTCGTGCGGTTCTTTCCCTCCTTTGCGGACTGCGATCCTTCGAGGTTGAGATTTGTGAGTGGGATCCTTCACCTTGCCAGTCCGGTGTTGAACATCGGCACTTTCTCCTACTAGTCTCGCCATCGTCTTTTACTCTTGGAGTCTACCGGATCCGATGGGGGAGGCGATCTTGCACTTAGCGTGCATGCGGCATCTCTTGCCGCTCTTCAGACTGCTCTTCTTAAACCTTTGTGCGGCTTCGATTGCCGGCGTCTTAGCCTGCCCCACCGCACGGTGTTGGGTTCGGCCATGGTGGTTCCCCCGCCAGCCAGGTTGGGCGTCATTGTGACAGACACGCCTGGATGATGTGCCGCTAAGATCTGGTTCACGCCTTCTGTGAACATTTCTACAAGTTGTTGAAACTCCGCTCAGGTGACGGGCTCGTCAGCACCGGCTCTTTATCCTTGATGGGGTAGCACGTATGCAACAGTGCACCCCTCTCGCACGGCTTCATGGGGAGGATTGGCTCGATGTTGGCCCTAGGGAGGTTGAGAGTGTGGTTGTGCGACTCCACTTCTTCTTACGTCCATGCCTTAAAAAAATTTTTAAAACGTAACTTCTTGTCGTGTTTCCCACAAACGGCACCAAATGTTATCACCACTTTTTGAAGGGGGTGACGTGGACACGTTTCGAGTACCACCGATCTGTCACCTGTGCCTCAAGTCCGCCTTTCGTGTATCGAACTCGTCTTCTGCCTCGAGAAATCTTCCGCCTTCGGATATCCACTGCTTCAAGATATCTGATGCCTCAGGATCTCCGCTGCCTCAGGATCTCCACTGCCTCAGGATTATCTACACACGTAGCAACCTCCACGTTAGAGGGACCCGAGGTTTTCACCCCGGGATACCCCTCTGACGCTTAAGTCAATCTCTAATCCAAACACTAGAAGTTGAGCAACTTAACAGGAGAGTTTTTCAGAGAAGACAGGCATACCTGAATGAGAGCGCGGATAACTCTATTTATAGAGGCGGAAGTGGCCACATGTAAGATGACTGTTTCGTCCACGAGCTTTTCTCAGGAACATTCTACAACTGAGGGTATATTTTGGGAATTTGCACTTAGGCTTGGGCCCATTTGCAAACCCGGACTAAGCCCACAAGACGTCGGAGGGATCGGGAATCACCGCCGGCAAACGAACCTGCTCGCCGCTTAGCTTGCTGGCCGCCGACAGCATGCGGATGCGCGGAAGAGCTGCTGGCCGTAGCTTGGCCTGCTGGCCGCACGAGCTCGATGCTCCTGCTAGCCGCGTAGCAAACTCCATGGACATTGCCCGCAAGTTGCTTGGAAGTCGACGTGCTACTGCTCGTTGCATGTGGTGGTTGAAGTCGTCCTCTGGCCGCACGCACAGCTCCTCCGCTGCCCACAGGTTGCCATTGCCCGCGCGAGGGCCTTCCTGGCCGCAGCTCAGCCGCCCGTGTCACACCCCACCCCGGGTGGACCGGCGTACGACCCGTGGACCTGTCCACGAACCGCACAAGCCTAACCCCAATGCATCAGCGGAAAACACATCTCGGTGGGTGGAAACTAAAAACACTCTCAACAATAAAAGAAGCTATCTAAAAGTCTAAATTTCATCATGAACCAAAAGGGAACAAACTCCCAACCAAACAAATCAAATGGCCACATGAACATTAGATGGGCAGTCAACTAACAACTCCAACCAACCAACTAAGAAAGCTAAAGAAAGAAACAACAAGAGATAACCAATCCTAAGAGGTCACGTCGTCTCCCCGCCGCATCCTCCTAGCGAGAAACCTACCTGCACAATAATTTTGGGGGTGTACACAGGGTCAGAATAGAAATCATATGATAGTATATAAGATATATAGAAAATAAGACTTCCATGAGGTGTGGTAGTGGCCCGAATCAAACGTAAGAATACCAACCCCGACCACCTTAACCCGTAGCACGGAGGTGACCGGGAAGCAACAAGAGGGGGCCACATTCCACGGGTACAAAGGATACTTATGGAAGAAACTCACAAAGGGAATGACGGCACGAAGAGATACTATAAAACATACTCAAAAGCATAATGTAAATGTACCGTCACAAGAAATTATAAAGTCCTCTAAAGTCCCAAAAGAATGTAATACAATCATGACACAATCATGATAAAGCCCAACGATAAGCCGTGAATATATAAATATAGTCAACGTGCATAAAACATCGTAAACAACATGAAATTTCAAAGGAGGTAGTGATACGGGAAAACACATCATAAAACAACCAAAGGTCTCAAATATTGCAAAACCCCCAACCCGTATCACTATCCCCAAAACCCAACGGTAACACCAGAAGTCTATCACATAAAATCCATCGGTAACACCCGAAGTCTACCATATCAAAATAACTAAGGTAGCCCCCGTAGTCTACCAAAACCATACTCAACGATAGCACACATAGTCTACCATAATGCCAGTCCAATATACCACGAACAAGGGGATCCCCGCCACACCATGGCGCGTAAATCAGCATGGTGGCCGGGAATACATCATAACCACATAGGCTTCGTCCAGGTCGAGCTCAAGACCTAAGGACGTTGTGTCACAACGGGGTATCAGCCCACATGGCCGAGGTCCTATCGGTACCCCTCGGGCTTTCTCAAAATCCAAAACCAAATCTCAGATCTCAAAATCTCAAGTCTCCAGTCCCACCACAAAAACCCCGAGTCCACCCAACTAATAAAAGTCACAGAAGCTCAAGCAAGGCCGCAAGGGCCAAATCAATAAATATCTCACGGTGGACTCTTCAATAAAGCATGATTTATAAATTATTTAACATATTTAAAAGACCACAAAACTAGTGTGATTCAATTCAAACTCAATACGTTTAATATAACCCACAAGCTAAGAACCACACATTCAAGATAAATCATGCTAAACGAGGGGTATCAAAACAAGATGATTAAAATAACGGGAAGGCGAGAAGAAATGAAAGAGCGGCTAAGTGTACACCTCTCACCTAGAAACGCGAAGTCCTAGCACGAAGACCACGAGTCGCACGACTCCTCTACGGATCGCGTCCGCACCTACGAATCAACCAACCAAAAGAGGAAAACTCACTAAACAATCTCACGCATGCTAATCATGCAAAACAGGAGTTAAACGTGCCTAATGATGCATAAGAACGCTTCTAAGAACATCCCAACCCAACTGGAATCAAACCCAAACTCCACGGAAACGGTCCACCAAAGACAACGCAAACCGGTCGATCATTTTTCCTAAAACCGGTCGACCGGTCCTGCCTACAGGACATACCGAGAAGGCCTAAACAAGCCGGTCAACCGTTTCCTAGCCATCCGGTCAACCGAATTGGCCTGACGCAAAAACACAATTTCTGCAGTTCGCAGAATCGCCAAAACACCACCAAACTAAAAACCACGATCCCCAGACCAATCCAACAACACAACAACATCAAAACACGCATGAAAGGACTATTAATGTGCTTCCTAACATGCCCAACCAATCCAAAATCGATTTAGCAAAAATCTGACCTTTAGCGAAAACACGGTGAAGCCGATGAACACAAATCTTCACTATCGATCACGCCGTGCGCGCACGATCTCTCCCCAGTCCCTATCGAACTGATCCCATGGAAAACAAAGGGAGAAGCAAAAATCATCAGATTCGATTTTCAAGATCAAATCTCATCGAAGGCAAAAGAAAGGGAAAGAGATCGGGTTTATACCGACGTGGAGACGAAGATGACGCTGCGCCGATGATCAATCCCAGGTGCACGTCCCCTCCTCCACTTGATGTTGCCGCCGCCACCAGAGAGGGAGAAAGAGAACAACGAGAGAATGAGGAAGAGAGGGGAAGATGGGAAAGAGAAGAAACGTGTGGGAAAGAGATGAGATTCACCAAAACCAATCCCTAAAATCAATGAGGGGCAATCATGTCCTTTTGCTCATCCAAAAAGAAATAAAAAACCAAAATGAATTAAAAAAAGTACAATGCAGGAATCGAACCCGAGACCAATGGAATAAAAATATCCTTTCCACTTCCACCAACCCGGTCGGACTAGGTGAAAGTCTTGAAGACAAAATAACCCGATTAACTTAAAAACGGGACAAGTTATCATAACCCGTGCATGGGCTCGTTGGCCGCAGCTCAGCTGCCCGCACATGGGGCCTCGCGGGCTACGAGCTCAACTGCCTGCATATGGGGTTGGCTGGCCGCAGCTCAGCTGCCCGCACATGGGGTTAACTGGCTGCACTACTGAGCTACTCTTGGAGATGACGACCAGCCGCGGGTGGATGTAAGGAGGTGGTCGCGTGAGCCTCCCTCGGTATGCCGCCTGGTTGAGCCCCCTTCATGCATGGCTATCATGCCCATATGCACGCATGGCCGGGGGAGGGGGGGGGGCTCGGCCTTGGGTCCTCATGCCGCTGTTCGCGAGGTTTATGTTCGTAGACGTCACGTGCCCGCATGTTCGCGGCAGGCCCCTTATGTGTCCAAGTGTCACGACACCCGTCGCCCACGTGACGGGTATTTTTTTAGGTATAACAAGCACTATATTACACCTATCGGATTCGGATTGATTTGATATGATCCGAACCGTTGAATGTGTTCAAAATATACGAAAAATGATTGCATTAATCCCTCGGGTTCTGGTAAAGTTGATTGTACCTAAATATATTTAGGTTTTTATAGGGTTTTTATTTTTTCGACAATTTTTCTTCGTAGGATTAATGTATTAACCTCTCGGGTTCTGGTAGGGTTTCTTGTACACTCATAAAAATACATTTTAAACACATCTAATGGTTTGGATCGTCTCAAATCATTTCGAATCGATAGGTGTAACATATATAAATCGGCCCAAATCGGCCCGAAAAACGATCAGATGAAGCTCTTCCTAGGTTTTTTTTTTTTTTTACGATTCTTTTTATACACCCTTAAAAACACATTTAAAACACATCCACCATTTCGGATCGTCTCAAAATATTTCAGAACAAAGCGTTGTCAAAAGTGTTGTGTCATTTTCTCCTCCCATTATATTATATAGTAAATACATCACATTAAATAATCTTATTATGGTAAGCATCATATTAATATTACAAGGAATGACGAGGTTTGAATTCTCCCGATAAAATATCTCGAGATATTTTAGACCGTCGGATGAGGAAAAAGAACGAGAAAAGATATCAGCCGTCGAATCTCTAATTTTCTAAACCTTAATATAATCTCTATTCCCTAAATTTTTGGTATTTTACGAGATAATTTATATAATAATAATAAGATATGAATGATTAATAAAATGATATTAAAAAAATTGATAAAGATTAAAAAGATTAAAGAAAGATATGATGATGACAAAATTTTTTCTTTTTTGTAATATTTATATTTTTAATAAAAGTTAATTTATTGAATAATATTTTTAATAAAAATTATATAATATTTTTTTTAATTAAAAATATTATTCAATAAAAATTATATAATATAACTATTACCCGAGGGAGAGGGTTTCTCCGTGCCGGGCGATTTCCCCGGCGATTCTCGGGTTCCCATGAGAGGACGGCGAGGACGACCTCGGAAGATGCCTGCTGGAAGGGTGTCTCCTTCTCGGAAAGAGCCATCCCTGTCGAAGGAGGTGGAATTCAAGAGTGGGGCTGAGATCTTGTCTGGATTGAAGAGTGGGGCTGAGTCAGATCTGAGAGTGCTGGAAGAGGAGGTTGGGGAGGGAGCTTGCTCAGGGGTGTGACGTCATGCTTCGGTGCGCTGGGGGGATGAGTGTAAGGAGATGGGATTGGGGAAATCGACGGCGGGACTTGGAGGTGCCAGAGTAGTGCCGCAGCCGAGGGTTTCTTCATCTAGTTTTGTTGATGTGGTGCGGCAGGGGGTTGGTGCATCGGTTGGTGAGAGTGGGCAGGGGGGTCATCGATCCATGGCTGATAATAGGGATTGTAAGAATGGGATCCCTCTTTCCTATGAAGATCATGTGGGGAAGAACTTGTTTTCACTGATGAGGATGTTGCTCTGGAACTCTCATACTGGAAGGAGGCTATTATTGGTTATGTGCTTGGTGATGCGATTCCTTTCAAGGCAATTGAAGGCTTTGTGAGTAAACAATGGTCTATGGTTAATAGGCCTCGTATAATCTTGCATGAAGGGGGTTACTACATCTTCAGGTTTGATTCGCATGAGGATAAGATGTGCATTTTGGACTCTAATTGGTTCTTTAAATCTAAGCCTCTTGTGTTGAGGGAGTGGGTTGCGGATTTCTCCATGTCCGAGGTTTCCATTAACCGAGTTCCCACGTGGATTCAGTTTCGAGGACTGGGGCTGCAGTTTTGGGGAGCAGGATCGCTGGACAGGCTCGCGGCTAGAGTGGGTAGGCCTATGAGGACGGACCAAATGACTGCAACAAGGGATAGAGTCTCTTACCCGAAAATTTTGGTGGATGTGGATGCTATAAGGGATGTGGTTGAGGAGATTAAGTTTACAGGACCTGGTGGCCAGCAATTTGTCCAGAAGGTCTTTTTTGAATGGTTCCCTCATCGTTGTTCTAGGTGTGGTGGGTGGGGGCATAAGGAAGACTAGTGTAATCCGAAGAAGGTTTATCAGAGATGTGGCAAGGAGGGGCATCGAGCGGAGAGGTGTGGGCCTGTCTTGGGTGCTCCGAAGGCTAGAGGGCTAGAGGTTTCTCAGGCTAGGCAAGATCTGGGGGGCAGAGGTGAGACTGGGCCTGTCCGAGTTTCAGGGGAGGAGGTTGGGGTGTTGCAGGGGGAGAAGGATAGGAGAGGTGATAAGGGGAAGCAAGTTTGGGTACCTGCAGGGGGTAGGGCTTCTGGAAGAACGGCAGTGCACCTTGCGGATGGTAACATTCCTACTTCTCAGCGATTTGCAGTGCTAGATGATGGGGAAGATCTGGAGGCTCATGAGAAGCGGCAGATAGACATTGGGGCGGACTTGCAGCAGGTTTTTCATGATCGAGGTCTGGAATGTGAGGGGCTTGAATAAGCCCGAAAAGCAGCTTGCAATAAGGCATTGGATTGCCAGGAGTGGGGTGAGTATGGTGTGTTTGCTTGAGACTAGAACACATTTAGGTAGGTTTTCAAAAATTGTTTCTTTTATTTGTAGGGGCTGGGAGGGTTTGAATAACTATTATTTTGCCCCGAATGGCCGCATCTGGGTTTTGTTGGATACAAATAAGTGGAAGCTGGACTACGTTATAGGATCGGAGCAGTGGTTCCAATGTCATGTTCAGAGTGTGAATGGTGGGTTGGACTTTGAGGTAGGGTTTGTGTATGGTCCCAACACTAAATCACAGAAAGCATCTCTTTGGCAGCAACTGATGACTTATGGGCAAGGATGTGATCGTCCATGGCTGGTAACTGGGGATTTCAATTCTTACTTAAAGGTTGATGAGAAGATTGGATATCCGGGAGTTGAGGTGCTGCCTTGTGAGGATCTTTACAATTGTTGTCTAAATATCGGGTTGGAGGATATTAGTGTTGTCGGGCCTTTGCACACGTGGAGCAATAACAGGGGAGGAGAGGATTGGATGCGGATCAAGCTTGACCGGGCAATGGGTAACAAGATTTGGTTTAATATGTTCGAGAATGCTTTTGTGAGTGTGGGTGAACCGTTGGTTTCGGAACATTCCCCATTGATTATTCATCCGCGTAGGAGCACAGGTCCAGTTAATAGGCAGTTTAAGTTTTTTAATATGTTGGCTTGCCATCCGGTGTTCCTTGATCTTGTGAGGGAGGGGTGGAATGTTCGGGTGTGTGGCTACCCCATGGTGAGATTGTGGCAAAAGTTGATGAGGCTTCAGCAACCCCTTAAGCAGCTTCATTAAAGGGAGTTTAGTGGGCTTTCCACTAGAATCACCGTGGCTTTGGAGGCACTGGACTTGTGTCAGCAGCAGCTCCGGAGGCAGTTTACTGAGGAGAACAGGAGGAAGGTGGGGTTAGCTGGCGAGAACCTGGATAAGCTGCTAGCATGGGAGAATAATTACCTCAAGCAAATGGCTAAGGAGGAGTGGGTTAAATTTGCTGATAGAAATTCAAAATATTTCTATAACCTTATTAAGGGGAGGAGGAGGAAGTTTAGAATCTGTAGTGTTGTGGCTAATGATGGGACTTTGGTTTCCTCTACCTTAGATATTGGGAATGCGTTTGTGGAGTTCTATAGGATGCTGATGGGGAGGGCTTTCTTACCAGCTGAGCAGTTGCAACATGTTGTTATTGCGGAAGGGGCGGTTCTTCCATCCTTGGCTAGCTGTGAGTTGGACTGTGACTTTACTAGAGAGGATGTGCGGTTGGCACTGGATGCGATTGCGGATGATAAGGCTCCTGGTATTGATGGCTATACTGCGGCCTTTTTCAAGAAAAGCTGGAGTGTGACTGGGGATGATGTGTGTAGAGCTGTCCTGGATTTCTTCAGTAAAGGTAGGATGCTTACACGGGTTAATTCAACTATCTTACACCTTATCCCTAAAGGGCCTAACTCTTCATGTGTTAGTGACTTCCGTCCAATCTCATGCTGCACCACTGTCTACAAGATTATTTCTAAGATGTGTCGGAGACTGGTTAAAGTCCTCCCATCTTTGGTGGATCTTGCTCAGATTGCTTTTGTTCCGGGGCGGACAATTATTGATAATATTCTTCTCTGTCAAGATTTAATGAGTGGGTATGACCGAAAGGGGGTTTCACCGAGGTGTCTGGCCAAAATTGATCTAAGGAAGGCTTATGATTCGGTTAGTTGGGATTTTGTTCATTCTTTGCTTGTTGTTTTGCATTTTCCACCTAGATTCTTGCAGTGGATTATGACTTGTGTCACTACCCCGTCTTTCTGTGTCTCGATTAATGGAGAGAGGTTGGGGTTCTTTAGGGGGCAAAGGGGTCTTAGACAGGGTGACCCTATATCTCCTTATATTTTTGTCCTGGTTATGGAGTATTTTACTCGGTGCATGAGGAGTATGGGGAGGAACCAATTGTTCAGATTCCATCCTGGCTGTAAGGATTTGCGAATTATTAATCTTTGTTTTGCGGACGATTTGATGCTTTTTTCCAAAGCTCATGCAGGTTCTCTCGGCTTGCTCCAACAGTGGCTGACTCACTTTGGGAGGGTGTCTGGCCTTGAAGCAAATGTTCAGAAGAGTACTATTTGTTTTGGTGGAGTTGGTCCAGAAAAGCAGCAGCAGCTGGCGGGCATTTTGAGGTTTGGTATCTGCTCCACTTCTTTTAAATATCTTGGTGTTCCTCTATCTGCTAAGAAAGTGAGGGTTTCTCTATATCAGCCTCTTCTGGATAAAATGTTGGCGAGAATTACATGTTGGAATGCCTGGTGCTTATCCTACTCTGGTAGAGCTTTGTTGATTAAAAGTGTTTTATTCATTATTCAGATGTACTGGTCTCAGGTCTTCTTGCTTCTTAAAGCTGTGCTTCGGGAGGTGGAGGCAATGTGCAGAGCATACCTTTGGTCAGGCTCTGCTTTGGACAAACATAAAGCCTTAGTAAAGTAGGACGAGGTCTGTGTGGAGAAGAAGCAGGGGGGGCTAGGTATTATGCGGCTTTAGGAATGGAACGTGGCTACCTTGTTCAAATTGATTTGGGATGTTGCAAACAAGGTGGATAGACTGTGGATTAAATGGATACAAAGTCGTTACTTGAGAGGTGCTTCAATTTGGGGTGTGCAGAGTAGGTGTGGGGATACTTGGACTTGGAAGGCCCTTTTAAAGGTTCGTAATGCGATGCTTACTTTCATGGCGAAGTAAGACTCGGGCTGCATTGAGTTTTTGGGGAAGAGGCAATATAGGGTGAAGGTAGGTTACTTGGCACTACGAGGCCCTAGGGATCGGGTTCTATGGGCTAAATGTGTTTGGAGTCCGGATTTGTTTCCGCGGCACCAGTTTATTCTCTGGCTTGCAATGAAGAATAGGTGGAGAACAAAGGGGAAACTCTTTGAGTTGGGAGTAACCTCAGAGGATAAATGCGTGTTATGTGATGTGTGTGTGGAATCAGTTGATCATATTTTGTTTGATTGTCAGTTTTCTCATGCTGTGCTTGCAGGGATTCTTCACCGAGTTAAACTCC
>JAOWBR010124211.1:0-14026 GCA_028571145.1 Dionaea muscipula
TTTCTGGTTATGGAGATTCTGTTTTTTTGGTCCTTGATTGTGTTCAATGGGCGAGCATAATAGGGAGGTCTCTTCTGGTTTGATCCTCGCCCCGTGGGGGGATTCTGGGTAGCAGCTTATGCTGCGTTAGCTTGGCAGCGGGTTTGGACTGTTTGACGCGTCTTTTGATGTCCATTGTGTTGCGTTTAGCTTTTGGTTATTTTTAGGTTATTTTTTGGTTTGGTGGATTGTGTCTTTCTGATGGATGTTTGTTTTTTGTGTCGCTTTTTGGTGTCATTTCAGGTTGGTTGGTGTGGATGGCGGAATGTCGTCGAGGTGGAGAATTGTGGTGTTTGGCGACTTCCATTCCGCGCGTTATCAGCTTGGATGGTGTTCGGGATCCTTCGGTGATGGATTGGAGGTGTTTGGGTTGTGTTTTAGTGGGCATCGGATGCAATATGGGCGTGTTTTAGGAGAATATGGTCGTGTGTGGCCAATGGTTTTTTTGTTCCATGAGCCTGTGGAGAACACGACCAGAGGGCCTGGGCCGTGCCGGTGGGCACAGCCGTGTCGGGGTCAGAGGCTGCGTACTGAAGGCTGGAGCACCGACGTGTCGGGCTAAACATGGCCGTGCTTATGGTGATTATTTTCGAGATTTTATCTATTCAAAGACCGTTTGCGATACACGGTTTGTGGCATTTTCTAGAAACCCTAGGGTATACCCGTGCCGTGACCTCGAGGTTTGTATATTTTTAACTGATTCGATGGAGTGGAGTGCTTACCGTGCCTGTGGCACGGGTAAACCCTAGTATATATATACACACACACACACACACACACTGGCGTGAGGTGTCATTCTATAATTGATCAAAAAAATATACATTACTCCCCACTTACATGTGAGGTGTCATCCCATGATTGGTTTAAAAATGTCTCTCTCACTACTTGTCTCCAATTCAAAATCTTCATCAAATGTAATAGTAAGATATATATATATCGGGCAGGTTTCAGAGACTTGCTTATTTTGATATGATTTTTGACATGTCTATAATTTGAAATGTTTTGAGACGATCCGAAACGGTAGATGCGTTTAAAATATGTTTTGAAGGATGTAAGAAAAAAAACGTCGAAAAAATACCGGGAAGGGTTCCTTCCGGACGTTTTTCGGGCCGATTTTCGCGTTATAAAGGAAGTATCATATCCGAAATGATTTGGGCCGATTCGAACCATTTGATGTGTTCAAAACGTCCTGAAAACGTATAATATTAATCCCTCGGGTTACGGTAGGGTTGATTCTGCCCAAATATACCCGGGTTTCTATAGGTTTTTAGTTTTTTAGGTTCTTTTAGTTGGGGTTGATGCATTAACACCTCGGATTCCGCTAGAATTTTTTGTACCTTTATAAAACATATATTTTGAACACATCCAATGATTCGGATAGTTTCAAATCATTCCCGAAAAAGTTATGTAGCATATCTTGAAATCGGCCCAAATCGACCCGAAAAACATCCGGATGGAGCTCCTTCCGGTATTTTTTTTCGACGATTTTTTTTATATACCCTTAGAAACATATTTTAAACGCATCCAGTATTTCGGATTGTCTCAAAACATTCTAAATTATAGGCATGTCTAAAAGCATGTTTAAAAACATGGCTATTGATCTTGCCCCTATATTAATATTACAAGGAAGGACGAGGTTTGATTCTCCTCATAAAATATCTCGGAACATTTTAGACCATCGGATGAGGGAAAAGGGCGGGAAAAGATATCATCCGTCGGATCCCTAATTTTCTAAACCCTAATAAAATCTCTATTCCCTAAATTTTTAGAGTTTTACGAGATAATTAATATAATAATAAGATATTGGTGATTAACAAAAGATATTAAAAGATTTGAGAAAGATTAAAAGATTAAAAGATTAAATAAAGATATGATGATGACAATTTTTTTTTTAATATTAATAATTTTAATAAAAGTTAATTTCTTTAATAATATGTTATAATATTATACTCAATTTTCTTAATTTGTTAAAACGATCCAAATAAGACTAATATTAATATAATAATTTCGAATTTTTAATTATTTTATGATTTTTATTTTTATTTTTTCAAAAAGTGGTTATCGTATATTTTTCATTGAATTTTATTTTAAGAGATTATAGTGCTCATCGTGTCGAAGTCACGGGTAATATATATATATATATCGGAACGGTTGAATATACCCCCCATTTAGAGGCCCTTCTACGGTCGTTGGATTTGGCCCATGTAGGGTTAATTGTTTCTCTTATATTCTTTTTCTTTTTCTTTTTTTAGATTTTTTAAGATTTTTCTAAATTTTTTTAAATCTCAACCATCGATTTTCAAATCCAACAGTTATAAATGGGCCTCTAAATGGGGAATCTAAATGAAAACACACTTGGTGACACACTTTTGATCGAAGATATTTTGGGCCGATTCGAAACGGTGAAAGTGTAGAAAATGGAAAAATAAGGGGGGTTCCATCCTCAGAATCATAAAAAAATATTATGAAGGGTTTTATTCGAACGTTTTTTAGGCCGATTTTGGCACTATAAAGGAAGTATCTTATCCGAAATGATTTTGGACGATCCGACCGTTGGATATATTCAAAATGTAATAAGAAATTACTGCATTAACCCCTCGAGTTATGGTCGGATTGATTGTGCCCAAATATACCCGGTTTCTATAGGGTTTTTAGTTTTTCGGGTTTTCTTTTAGTTGGTTTTATTACATTAATACCTCGGGTTACGGTAAGGTTTTTTGTACGCAAATAAGGTTTCATTTTGAACATATCTAACGGTTGGATCATCCAAAATCATTTCGAATAAGCTACTTTATAGTGCCAAAATCGGCCGAAAATGGTTCGAAAAACATCCGGATGGAGCCTTTCCCAATATATTTTTTACGATTCTGAGGACAAACCCCCTCCTTATTTTTTCATTTTCTACACATCCACCGTTTCGGATCGGCCCAAAACATCTCCGATCAAAAGTGTATCACCAAATGTGTTCATATAACCTGCCCGTATATATATACGAGAAGGTTATTTGACCGCTATTTTGTACGCTGTTTTGTACGTCGCTTTTGATCCGGAATATTTTGAGATGATCCGAATGGTGAATACGTAGAAAATGACATTCTAAGACATTTTACGTTTCATATCCGTAGAAAAATAATGACAGGGAGGGCTCCATCCGAACGTTTTTTGGGGGTAATCTTGGCGTTATAAAGGAAGTACCATAACCGAAATGATTTAGGCCGATCCAAACCGTTAGATATGTTCAAAATGTTCTAAGAATGCATTACATTAACCTCTCGGGTTATGTTAGGGTTGATTCTGTCCAAATAAACTCTGGTTTCTATAGGGTTTTTAGCTTTTCGGGTTCTCTTTTAGTTTATTTTATTGCATTAACACTTCGGATTACGGTAGAGTTTCTTGTACCCTATAAAACACATATTTTGAACATATCCAACGATTCGGATCTGTTCAAAACATTCCAGAAAAAGTTGTGTAGTATATATTGAAATTGGCCCAAATCGACCCGAAAAATGATCGGATGAGGTCCTTCCCGATATTTTTATCCACGATTTGTTGCATACACCCTTAAAAATACATTTTAAACGCATTCGCCGTTTCAGATCGTTTCAAAACATTTAAAATGCATCAGCAGCCAAAACGGTGTACAAAACGACGGCTAAATAACCCCGCAATATATATATACTAGGGATAACCCGTGCACCGCACGGAAAAAAAATAAAAATTAAAAAATATCAACCATATAACATTTTAAAAACAAAAAACAAAAAATAATAAAAATAACTCTTCATCTTCCCTCCTCTTTCTCCTCTTTAATTCTCTATTTTCCCCACATATTTTCTCTCTCTTATTTAATTCCTTTTTCCCCTCTCTTCAATCTTCATTATGTCCATGTATAATTGGTCTAAAAAATGTATTAGTCACAACTTGTATAATTAATTATTTGTCTACAATGTTTGTGTATAATTCAAAAAAGTGCTTCTATATTATATATATATAATAACTTATATATTAAGTAACTTTAAAACGTCAATTGAGGATGCTCTTACTCTTAAATAATATCGTTGCTATAATTATATGGTGAAAATTTATGTGTTGTTTGATTTGTCTGTTTTTAATTTTGAATAAAAATAGATTGCGATTTATAATTTATAATAATTTACATTTTACAGGGCCGTGCACAATATCATTAACTCACGTCGCCTATATATTATACTATTTAATCAGTCTGGTCATTGTGATCAAACCATTCAATCAATCTAAAATGGGGTGGCGCGAGTTAATAAAGGGGTGGAAATAACAATTTTCTTCAGTCGTCGCCTGCCTGTGCCTCCGATTCGAACTCAGCCAGCAGTAAAAGCCAAGCACCAGCCACCAAGTACCAGCCAACAGTCTTCCTCCCTCCCTCCCTCACACCACCTAAGTACCAGCCAACAGTCTTCCTCCCTCCCTCTCCCTCACACACACACACACACCGGTGATCAGTCCGTGGCTCTCTCTCTCTCTCTCTCTACAATACACCCTTTCCCCCCATTTGTCCTCTCTTGTGGGAGCCCCCATAAATCTTGAACATCAATTGCAGAGGCAACGGCTTCAAACAAGGTCAATCACCCAAAAAATTTCTATCACCGAATTGGCCGTCGCTGAGTCATCGGAAAACCGCAGCATCAAAGCTCGAAGAGACCATTTCAGGTGAATCGCTATATCCCACGCAGTCTCACCTATTTCGTTTCACTCGCGTTTCATCATTGATGAAAAGCTGTGGGTCAAAAGGACTCTTCTCTTTTGGGGTGCTGCGGATGATTTATAGGGTTGTCTGTTGAATTGGAATTTAGGGTTTCAACTGGATTGGATTGCCAATGCTCTAAATGTTGTGGCAAATTCGGTTTCAAGTGATGCCTTTGATCACGCGACTGCCTTTTTTTTTAGCGTTGTTCAGGAAATCAGAGTTGAAGATTTTAGCTATTGGGAGGATCGTACTTTAATGGGTAGAGAATGGTTATACCGTTTATAAAGAGCGGGAAGCTTTGTGACAGAATGGTGATTTATCGTATCTGTTAGTTGGTTGTCGGCTTGTTTTCTGTTCAGTGTTTTTGTTTATCATCTTGTATTTCTATTAAAACATGTGTTGTCAATGAGATTTTTGAATTGGAATTTGTGGGATCTCTTTTGGGCGATTGGTCCTCCAAGAGTAGTCGGGTTCGCCCGGACACCTGAGTCATAAAAAAAAAAAAAGAATTCCAGGCTACTGCAAAGAGGAATTCAAACTAGGAGAGGCTGGGAAAGGAAAGGGGGCGGTCAGTTTTCTCCTCTTCTCAAACTCACGTGGTGGATGTGAGGCTAGTCACTTTTTATTCGAAGGACGCATTTTTGCATTTCCACAAAAGATTATTGACATTTATTGTTGTGTTTGTGGCATCAATTCAGATACCGCTTTCCTGGTCAGGAAGATCTTATATAGAAGTTACGAGCCCAACCCAAAAGTTATTATGCCCCAGTATTTCGGTGCTCACAATGCATGCACCAAGTATATGCGATGATGAAATGTTTGGTAGAGAAATTTGTATGGAAAATGATTGACCAGCAAAGTTGTATTTTTCAGAATATACGCATGTTCAATAAAAAGCTGATGGAGTTTCAAAATAATCAACAAAAGTTGTGTCAAATGGCCTGGCAACAACAAAAGGAATAATGACGAGTGACACTACTTAATTTATTTGGTGTTTGAAACCCTGTCGGCTGTTGATTTGTAGAAGTGACAAAGATGTTAACTAGAACTTTATCATATTATTGAGGATTCTAATAGAGTTTTGGAAGAAGAAAATAAAAAGAGTATTGTGCTTTTCTTGAAAAAAAGTGTCTGTGTTGAACATGCATCTCAAATCGTTTGATGTATCCTACTTAATATGAAGTATATGTTTTTGAAATGGTTACCAAAACATCAAATTTATTCAATCCTACATAGGATGAAAAGTAGCTAATAAATATGTTATCTTTTACATTTAGATCCCTACTTCTTGTTAATTATTCCTACACATAAGATAAATTTGTCCATCTTAAAAACTTTGCATGATGCACTAAAATTTTGCCTGATATCATGAATTTCCTATTAGTGTTTCTTGTTTAAGCAACCCACCGGCCTATCCACCACGATGATTATATGTCCTTCCATGGATGCTTGAGGACTTAGACAGCTTCCTGATCAACCACTTTGTGGAGCAGCCAATCCTCATTCATCTATTCCAAACGAATTTGACTTCAAATCCATTGATCAAGTGCCTCATGCTGCTGGCTAGCGGCTGCCCCATCTGACCCCACCATTACAGATCTATAGTTTTGTGCAGTACCACTACCAGTACCCCCACCATCCGGCAGGTTGTTCGGAGGTCTTGATTTCTTAGGCGCCCGAGGATAGCTAGGGCGGCGGAGAGCGCTGGAAAATCGCCCTCCATCTTCCTCAATGTAACTTGGAAACTGTTGATTCTGTTTTCTCAATTTGTATGCAACAACACTCTGCATTGAAACTTGTAACTTGCTTTCCTCTTTTGTAACTACCATCTACCGCAGCTGTTTTTATCAATCTTAGGGTAAGATTTATAGAATTAGGGTAAGATTGCGTACATATACGCATACCTCCCCATAACCCTACTAACTGGGGATAGTTTGCGCACCGGGGGCCGCCCGCCCGTAGTATATCTGTCGGATCTTATGTGCATGTGTTCTACAGATATGTATGGTCGACCAAACCTAGTGAGAATTGGCCGAACCCACCTAGTGGGAAGTGTCCTAATGATGATGGACCGCCCACCCACACTTATTTAATAACTTGTATCATAAGTAGATTACCTACCAAAATAAAACTTGGAAAATAGTTTACTTGTTTAATATGTTTGCTCACTCTATATATTAGTAGGATTTGCTTATACCAAATTGATCGGTTAGTAGCTTATCTACGCGGTTATGCACTTTTCGAAATGGAATCTATTTTCTGATCTGGCTTTCTAGTTTACACTTGATTTTGTTCAATTTTAATCATAATTTTAGCAGGTCTTGGCATCTATGCAGGGTTAATGGGTACTACAAGTAGGATTTTCTTTCTGTATGTTCTTGTTTGCTCTTCTTCGATGCCAAGAGGGTTAGCAATGGTATCTCTATTTTGGTATTATATTTAGATAAACGGTCAGTCAACATTATGGTTGGTTCTTTTAGGGAAACGATGAGCATATGCTCTTTACAAGAATTTCCTTTTACATCCAGTGGAGTCCGAAGAACAGAAAGTCGAAGAAAAGTCTCAACCAAAGATTTTGCTAGTTAGCAAGCAAAGAGTGACAAGGTAAGATGTTCTTTTTTTTGGGTGTGGGTGTGGGTGTGTCTACGCCGGAGAGTTGAGGGGTTGGAGGAGTAGAGATGGAGGAGGGAATCTTCATGTGTCCTGAGCTAAGCTTAATGCCACAATAACGAGGAGTCTGATGTTTGATTGGTCTTTCTTGTGTTACCATTCTGGCCAAGCTAGAATTTTGTTGCATTTGTTTCATTAGCTGCAGTATATCTTAGTTTGATCCTTTCCTTCTTTGTTGAAGTAGATTTTGTTGTTAGATCTTTCCAATAGGTTTGCTACAGTTACTTTAACCTGGATTCTTAAATTAAGGGTCAAGTGCTGAGGATGTGTTCCTCCTGTAGGAAGCAGATTGAATAAGTTCTTCAGCGTTTGGTTGCTTTCCATTTGTGACCTCAATTTGTATCCTTTGGCACCCTCGTGATGCATCGTGTAGGCAGCACCGGGAATACATCTGGTTTATCACGTCCTCGCAAAGAGAAGAGATTGACTTATGTTCTAAATGCTGCTGATGATACAAAGGTGAGTCTGAGCTAAGTGTTATATCAATCATTTCTCAAGCATCCATCATTGTAACCTAAAATGTCTTCACTCTAACAAATATGCCACCCTGACTCCAGTATCTTAAATCGTGACACTGACTGTTGATTGATAGAGTTCTTAATACCTTTTTGTTGTTCCAGTGTTTTCATGTAAACTTCTAAGTTTCCAGTGAGGCACCTTGCAGCGGGCTTACATTTTCTGAGAGTGATTTTTTATTTTTTGTTGAAAAAAGGCTCCATTCCTGCATTCTAGGGTATTCCACTAGGGTCCGGAGTGCTGGTAATGTTCATGTGGTTGCAAATTGTGGTGTTCATCACTCACGGGGTGAAATCCTTATTGCAGTTGATTGAATTCTTAGAGTTCTTTCTGTATCACCTTTGAAGGGATAGCCCATAGATGATTCTTTCTATTAATTGGGCAGAAGCACCAATAGGCGGCAGTTTATCCTTTGTGAATATCACTTGACAAGACTTGTATAGATGGATTCCTACTATTTATGTTTAGTTATATGGTTGCTGGTTAATTCATGGTGTGGAGCTTGTTTTGGATGAGTTGGGAGTTCATGATAATCATCTATGTTTATACACATATATATATTAGCCGGGATGATTTGTTTTTCAGTTGAATACTGTTTTTGGCTGATGGTTGGAAGTTTTCTTCTGTCTGTTTTGATTGTAAAGGTCATCATTTCATGTCTAAGCTTCCAGAATCTGACCTATCATTTTGATTTCTGCTTCTTTAATGTGATTGTAGCTATGGTATGCATTATTCTTATCATTTTGACTAGTGGTGCATGTTGGGCATACATATAATTGCAGGGATTGATTATTCTTCATACATGAAACCGCTGCTATCTCTGATTAGAATTAGTATAAACTGTAACAATTGTTGGAGTAATGGTATTGGTGAATGTCCCAAGGTTGAACGTGTTTATAGTATGTCCCGGCCACTTGATTATTTAGATGGAAGCTTGAGTCCACCGTTATACTCCTTTCGCGTTGTTTGTAGTTAGACAAAATGTCTGAGATGACTGTTATTTCCTGCTCCATTACCCTTTTTACATCTTCTATTCTCATTAATGCTGCTTGCCTACAGCACTGTGCGGGCATAAATTGTTTGGCTGTCTTGAAGTCACCAACCTCTTCTGAATCTGATTACCTATTTACTGGGAGCCGTGACGGAACTCTTAAGAGATGGCAGCTTACAAAAGATGCTGCTACCTGCTCAGCTACATTTGAGTCACATGTTGATTGGGTACATTTTACTTCAACTTCTTGTTTGGAAAAGAAAATGTAGTGGAACCTAATGAAAGGGAAATGGGAGGCAGAACTTTTTTCTTTTGGCCTAGCACTCAAGGTGTTGCCAATCTAAGCTTTTAGCATGCAATTAATGTTCCAATAGATTGTTCACAAGCATTTGCCTTTGCAGGTAAATGATGCTGTCCTTATTGGAGGAAGTACGCTTGTATCATGTTCTTCAGATACGACTTTAAAGGTTCTAGTTGCTTTACAAGTTCTTCCAATATTTAGTCAGTACATCAACTTGTTGAGGTCCAACTACGGTGTGATGTAATGCTCCAGGCGTGGAATTGTTTGTCTGATGGGAAGTGCACTAGGACTCTGCGACAGCATTCTGATTATGTTCTTTGTCTAGCTTCAGCTGGAAAAAATGTAATGTCTTCCTCCAAAGTTATGTCTCCATTAACTTCATATATATGAAGTTTCTCTTCTTCTTGTACGTCTAATCTTCCCCCATAGTTGATTTATATATACTTTAGCTTGTCTGATTCTTGGCTGTCTTCGTGCATTCTAGAGCAATTTTGTTGCCTCTGGGGGACTTGGTGGGGAGGTTTTCATATGGGATGTTGATGCTGCTCTTGCTCCAGTTTCAAAGTCGAATGATGCTTTAGGAGATGAATGCCCGAACGGTATTAATGGCACTGCAGGCTCGTTATCTGTTAATAGTCTACGGACCATCAGTTCTAGCAACAACATTACTGTGCATCCTAGTCAGCAACAGGGATATGCTCCTATTGTTGCCAAAGGTCACAAGGAGTCTGTGTATGCATTGGCAATGAATGACAGTGGAAATCTTCTAGTTTCTGGTGGAACTGAAAAGGTGCACTTGATGTTTATGAATTATTTGCTTGTTAATCGTAATTAACATATACTAAAAAGTAAACACTACTGGTCTTGCCATACCAAAATGGCATTGTCAATGGTTCTCTGTTTCAAAAAATGAAACTTGCTTGTCATCACTTTAGGGGAGACACCCGCTGCATTGAGAGCCTGTTAGGTCTGTGATTACTGTAACTTCTTTCCATTCTTTCTTCTATTTTGAGAACTTGCTGGAAAGAACTAGCATGGGATTCTTGATTGGATCCTGTTGAATTCTTGCAGAGATGGTTCTGTCATCATGAATATAGGTCTTTCGTTTCCCAATATGGTTTCTTTCAACTTTGACAACTCCCTGCAGGTTGTGCGTGTTTGGGACCCAAGAACCGGTTCAAAGACCATGAAGTTGAGGGGACATAAAGACAATGTCAGGGCTCTACTGCTGGATTCTACGGGCAGGTTTGATTGATAAATTGTGTTGCAGTCCTGGTCTTGCACAACCTGTTTCACTTATCAAAAATTATTCAATTGGTTCTTTTCAGAGCAATATTATGCTAATGGAAGAACATATAGATTTTAATATTTGTTAATTGTGGCCAAGTAATTGTGCTATCATGTCTTTCCAGTCAATAGCACAGAAATTACTAAGACTAGCAATTGCAGGTATCCTGTTTCACTTGTCAAAAAATTCTTTGATTGGTTCTTTTCAGAGCAATACTATGCTAAAGGAAGAATATATAGATTTTAATATGTGTTAATTGTGGCTGGGTAATTGTGCTATCATGTCTTTCTAGTCAATAGCGCAGAAATTACTCTAGAATTATGTGTAGTATTTTTTTTAAGTTGGAATTATTTCTTCCTACTCAGCATCTCGGTTGTTGCTTTTGAACTACCTTTCCCTTTTTAATAATCATTCACCTGATCTTGTGAATGCTGCCAATCTTGTTTGATATGCTAGTAATAACGACTTTCACTGATTTCTACAATTCTTCTTGTCCTCTTTTAACTAGTCATCATCATTTGTATTATTGTGCAGTAAGTCTTAGAATGTCAGCCTGTCCAGTAACACTAAACCATAATCTTTTCTACAGGTTTTGCTTGTCAGGTTCCTCAGATTCTATGATCAGGTTTGCAGTCCTATGCTTCGCTGCTTTAGTTTATATGCTATTACACTTACGGTGCTAGTTTTTCTGGATGTTGGTTGGTTTATTATTTTCCTATATTTGTTGTCGTACTTTGCATTAGAGGCTCAAGATAATCCCATTTTGACCCTTTGTTTCTCTTAGACTATGGGACCTTGGTCAGCAGCGCTGCGTTCATTCGTATGCTGTACATACAGATTCTGTTTGGGCTCTTGCCAGTACCCCAACATTCAGTCATGTCTATAGTGGCGGGAGAGACCTTTCTGTGAGTAGTATTTACCGGTTCATATCGTCATTAGGATTTCGCTTCTGGATTTTCTTGTGTTCAGACTTGTAATTCAGTTTTTGATTTTTTGTCCTTCCATCTTGCTGCAGTTGTACTTGACTGACCTAGTGACAAGAGAGAGTATTTTGCTTTGCACAAAAGAACACCCAATCCTCCAGTTGGCTATGGATGATGAGAGTATATGGGTTGCAACTACAGATTCTTCTGTACATAGATGGCCAGCTGAAGGTCGTATTCCTCAAAAGGTTTTCCAGAGGGGTGGTTCGTTCCTTGCCGGAAGCTTGTCCTTTTCAAGGGCAAGGGCCTCTTTGGAAGGGTCTACACCTGTAAGTTTTTTATGATTGCCTAACTTATTCTTCCATGTAGTTGAGGGAGAGAAGCATAATTACATACACAAACTGCCTATCTTATTAGTACCAAACAGTTATGTAGATTGTCATAAAACAGTTGCACACTGAATAACCAATGCTTTGGTTTGATCAAAGGTGAACCTTGGAAGTGCTTAACAATGTCGGAAATGCAACTACTCTGTAGCATGAATTTTTCTTGGGCTTAAGACTAATATGCGGCGAGAGAGTGGTTATACCAATATTATAAAATGGGGTACAAGATGCAGGGTTGCAGGTCGCAATGATTGCTTGAATTAAAATTATCTTCGGTAAAATCTGATAGTTTTACAATGAAATTTGACTTCTCCAACTACTTAAAGCCTTTGACTTTTTCTGCATTTTGTGCACCTTGGTGGGCTGAACACGATCTTTATCTTTTGGCTTATTAATGTAATATTGGATAATCGGAAGCTGCATTTAGCTGTTGCCCATCTAGGACTGACTACTTCATTGGGTAAAGTATCTAGTAAATCCTTAGAAAGGGTATGCTTGCATATTGGTGATCTAATGTCTTTTAAAAAGCAAAAATAAGTACTTGACTTTCTCTTATTTCCTTCTTAGTGTTATTCGGGTTGGTTCATCTTTGTACCTCTATCTATAGCATCTTGGATTCTAAGCTACTTCATCTTCTCTCTCTTGTTATAGGTTAGTGGATAATCTTATTGTACTTTGTATAGTCAATTAATCACCTAAGAGATTTCAGGCATCGTTCTGTCAGATGGCCTCCAAGCTCTCAATGGCTAGAGCTTTGTGCCATTGCGCTTCGATTGAGTGTGTACTGTATGTGGAGACCTTTCAGCTTATAATAGTCACTAGTCTTAACTTAAAGCATGAAGCATTTAGAGAATCTGCTGAATTATCATTGCTCATTCGTACTGACTTGCTTAAGTCGAATAAGCTGGAATAACTTAGCTATTTCGAATTCATGATGATCCTATGATGATACTGATGTTCAGATGGCTGACCCTGAATATATGGAGCTCTGATATAAAATTGGGTGCATGTTTATGATGTGTCTTTTCCTCTTTTGATGTTTAAGTCACAACCTTGACCTTGCACTATGAAGCGGCTGTTCCTATGTCTTGCACTTGAGATATCCAGAGTCCCAGACCAAAAGGAAGCATCACTAGGGTAGCAATATGGTCCTCCCTCATGTTTACATTAAACAAATGAATATTTAAATTACTCATTCCACTTGGCATGGTGTGTCTCGTTCTAATAGGACACCCTCTTCCCTCTGTTTGAGTGTCTCTGCTTATGGGGTAAGCGCATGCACACACTAAAACAGACAAACAGACACACATGGAGATACACACTCGGGTCTTTTTTTCACTCTATCAAGGTTCTCACTTCTCAGTAAATTCAGCCAATAAAAAGTTCTCAGTAAATGTGAATTTCAAGTATTTTATGTCATTTAACTTTCCTCTGAATGAGTTTCCCACTGTCTCTGTCTTTGTTTTACCTTTTGAATTACTTGGTAGGTACCAGTATATAAAGAACCTGCCTTCTCCATCCGAGGAACACCAGCCATAGTGCAGCATGAAATATTGAACAATCGAAGGCATGTGCTCACCAAGGTATACAATAGGATCTCTTCCATCTGTATTTCTGGTAGATATTGGTTTAGGAATTGTAATTTTATGGACAGCGTCATCCCTCATTATACCCTACGACGAATCATTTTATGGTTGATATTTTTATTCTTCTTGATCGCAGGATACTGGTGGTTGTGTGAAGCTATGGGATATTACAAGAGGAGTTGTGCTTGAGGACTTTGGAGAGGTCAAATGAGAGAATATTTAGACTGGTTGTTTAATATCCTTGATGCATGTTATGATCTTTATCTCTGCCAGTGAGGGGAGATACGAGTTTATTTCCCCAAACACTAGTAGTCATGGCGTTTGTCTTCTTTTTTCTAATTGTACTTTCTTTTTTTTGGAGCGTAACCATTCTCGCTTTTGTTTCATTTCATTCAGGTCTCATTTGATGAGAAAAAGGAGGAAGTGTTTGAGATGGTATGAGTTGTACTTGATGTTGATTGATTGATATTGAATTTATTTCAAATGTAGGTGGAGTTTATTTTGATTCCCTGCTTTCTTCAGGTGAGCATCCCTGCATGGTTCACTGCCGATGCCAGGCTTGGAAGTTTGTCAATTCATTTGGACACTCCGCAATGTTTTTCT
>JAOWBR010124322.1:0-23404 GCA_028571145.1 Dionaea muscipula
CCCCCAACTCCCCCAAAAAAAGAAGGAAAATAGACAAATGATGAACTTATAATGAACTTTGGTTCACACTTCCTTTAGCATGAGCCCATCATGTAGAATTACACAGGGAAGCTAGACTGAATAGAATGGAAGAACTATAGGGGCGTGCTTGATATTATTGTTCATGTGGGAAAAGAAATTCATTTCCCACATGAACAGTGTTTTATCCGAGAAATGACGTATGTTTGATTTGATTTCACTGTTCATCCTGGATTACTATTCCCGCATGCTCTATTTCCGACGAAAATATGGGATATATAATACTACCTCCCCCATGGTATTGCATATCTTGCATATGGTGGATATGGCGGATAAGAAGTTTTTTTCGGCGAACTTTTTCCGACGAACTCTTTCCGGCGAACTTTCTCCGACAAATTTTCCCGATCGACGAATTTTTTCCAGCGAACTTTTTCCGACGAATTTTTTCCGACAAAATTTTCCGACGAATTTTGACGAACTTTTTTCCGGCGAAATTTTTTCGGCGAATTTTATCCGACCATTTTATCTGCAAAACAAATAAGTTTCTAACCCACTATCCCATTATTACTTATCCAACATACTATCTCATCATTACTTATCCCATTTCTTATCTCTCATCACTAATTATCCCCCATTTTTATATCCTCAAATCAAACATATCCTAGGAGTACAGGGAACTCTAAACCGACATTGGATATAACAGGAAAAAAAAAAATCTAACAAATATCATTGACATAGCAATGGCTAAAATCATCTGAAACCAGTGTTGCCTTCATAAAGCACACTTACAGATCAAGTAACATAAGCTAGCCATTTGCTTTTATTGCTTTTGTGCAGAGAATAAGCAGCTTTATGCAGCATCATGCATCCCCTTTTTTGTCCTTTCGTGCATAGCTTATTATCCAGAAATCACACAGCATTATGAGCTCGTTCACTAGATTGCTCAACAATTTTATTTTGGCTTCCCCCAGTGAATAGAATCCCTTTCTCCTACTTTTGATCGGTTGGGGTGAGGAGACCACAGTCCAGCAAGTTCAAAGCATGAAGCATTATCTTCCCACCAGATGTATCATGCATCAATATCATGCTGGCACTACATTGCTTCGCTGGTAAGCACTTAACCTCCAACCTAATGGTTGAGGAGGGTTCAAGCCTTACTAGCAGCATAATATTTTCCACCCCCTCCCACTCTTTACAATATAAAAAAAAAGTCAATATAGACCACAATAACCTTGATGAAAGATACGGTCAATTACATACATTCAGATTTGCTTCTTCCATCTTCACAATCTGGGAAGCTTTCTCTTGGGCAATTGCAGCAGCCAGTTCTGCTTTTGCAAATTCCTGGACTTCTTTCAGCTTCAACTCAGCTTCTTTTTCCTGCAACGACCAAATGCACGCATCAGTGACATGGGATACCACAAGTGTATAAAACATCAAGGTGACTACAAACCTTCTGTTCCAGTTCAAGCTTTAATCTCTCCTCTGTTTTTTCTTGAAGAGCTTTGAGTGCTACAGCTGCTTTTACTCGTTCTTTCTTTATTTCCTGCAAACACAATAGCAGAATGACAGAATCATTATAATAAGAGATATTTTGATGAGAGTGTTCATGAAAATAGGAAAAGTATGAAAAAAGTACTAGCACTTGAGAATTTAACAAAAAAAAAAAAAAGGAAAACCAGGGATAATGGATAGCATTGTGATTGGCTATCCACTTAGCAGGAAACTGTGCAGGCAAGCAAGGGACCAAGGGTTCAATTTATACTTATCATCGAGTGAAAAAAAAAAAAAAAGGTAAATCGCTGACAGACCGAGAACCAATTTCCAGATGAAGTTTCTTATCCCCAACAATGTGTTTTCCCGAAAAAAATAAAGAGAGAAAGGAGAGAGAGAGGGAGAGAAGGAAAAGAAAAATAAAATCCTCCACTAGCAAAGGCACCGCCCACACCACAGAACCTTGTCAACACTATGAACGCCTACCATAACCACTCACCTCCATATGTGAATGAAAACAATCTACTGCCTTTCAAACCTTGTGACCCAGACATCATATTGAACAATAAAGAGGCAAAATAGCGGCTCAACAATACAACCAAAAATTAAGAAACGTGTATTTCCCAACAAATTATATGCCTATTCGCTATGTGGAAAATAATTCTTTTCCACAGTAGTAGACATGGAAGTAACGTAAATGTTCTAAACTAGAAAAGCATAAAGTGAAAAATATCTTATGCTTAATGTATTGCGGTTGTATGTCTCGGACAAAGAGCCACATCAAAGGTTACAATTCACGAGAATCTCACACAATGCATACAAACAAACGTTTGATGATAAATCCAAGGATATAAGAAGGATAAGGATGAGATTTAGAAACAGAAACCAAGGCTATAAAAGTTACTGAGAATTCAACAATTAAAGGACATGAACTTCAATCAAAAAGCAATGAGAAAACAATGATGTGTTGTTAAATGATGAGGATATCAAAGAGAGATGGGATAACTACTTTAAAAATCTTCTAAATGTGGATACCCCAGTGATTGATAGTTAAAACGGAAACAAGTTGGGGTAGTGTTGGCGGTAGAGAAAGTGAGGAGAGTTCAAGATGGTTGGGGCATGTTTGGCATAGACCGTGTGAGGCCCTAGTCAGGAACCGAAATATGATTCAATTACAAGGGAAGAGGAGTAGAGGAAGACCAAAGAAAACCTAGAGGGAAGTGATTAATGAGGATCTCAAGAGGTTACAACTTACCGTAACCGATGTTTAAATCGAGAAAATTGGAAAAGATGGATACATGTGACAGACCCACCAAGTAGGAAAAGGTGATGATGATGATAATAAACTTCAATCAATGAACACTAGCGCACCTTTTGGGCATGACATTTTTGTCTTCTAATTTGTCTCCTATAATCACTTGGAGTTGTTTCCTACAATTCAGTTATCTATTCACTACCATTCCAGCTTATCTTCTGACATTGATAACCTTGTTCGCCACACGCAATAGATGTCAAACAACCAATAATTGGTCTCTACCTTGAGTATTCACTTGGAGTTGTTGTAAGTTGAGCAGGCTAAATCTTGGGGTGCCTGTAAACCATGTAATTTACGGAAACCAACAAGTTAAGTGGCAAGTCAGCTTACAGGCCACTCTTATAGTAGCACAAGCAGCCCTTGTGACGTTGGATGTCTCGTACAACTAGTTATGCTACCAAAAAACTGGTTAACATTTTATATCCTTAATTCCTCCTTCGGGAGAAGACCTATACTAGTGGGAAATGAATATAGGTCACATCCCTACATGGAAAAAAAAAAAAAAAAACCTAGTCATTCGGATAGTGATGCCACACGGCAACTTAATCAATACTATTAGATGTTATGTTAATAGTATACATTCGTATAAATGAACGTAAGACTTTTTCCTCATTTCTACAAACATGGTATCAGAGCCATGTGAACCCATCACCTCTTCCCAAACCGACTTCCACCTCCACTACCTTAACTGACCCGAGCAGACCTAGCAGGACCATCTCCGACGACCATCCTTTCCTTCCCCTTTCCTTTTCTCTTTCCGCAGCTGCAGCAGACAAATAAAAATAAAAAAAATCCTAACCTTAAAACATTAAAACTCATATCTACTCGAGATACGGCCACCACTGCCTAAACGGACCTCATCGACATGACGGGGACACTGAGTCGCTGAGCCCTCTTCCACGCTATCACCGGCCATCCAGCCACGCGCCTCCAAGTGCCACCGCTGCCGCCGCACACGCACCCCATGCACCACCATGCGTCGCCACCCCGTGCCGACCAGTGACCTCTCTTCTTCCAGAATGCATTTGAGCTCCTTTTCTCAGCCCCGAACGTATTTTTGGCCCATTAATTTGTTGTTTGTTGAGTTTTTCAATTGAAGGTTGGACTTGGTTTATGGTATTTGGATTTTGTGGTTTGTTCTTTGCTGGTCCTTCCTAGATTTGAAGTTATTTTAAGTTGTTTGAAGTTGTTCTTGATGTTTGGGCTTGGTTCTACCCGTATCTTGTGATGGGAAGTGTGTTGTATGCTTGCATATTCCTTGTGGTGGGTGATTATCCTCTTGTTTGATATTGTTGGACTTGATTGATAACATTAGTATTATGGCCACCTCTTCTGCTTTTTTTTCAACAAATTACAACTCGAAAATTGAATGGTAGCAATTAAGTGCAATGGGCCAAATTAGTCGAAATCTATTTGAAGGGACAAAGCAAGAATGATCATCTAATTAAAACGGCACCTATTGATGATGATGGTAAAAAGAAGTGGGACCAAAAGGATGCTCAGACTATTATGAGTCTGTTGTGGAATTCTATTCCATGAAACCTGACATGGCTTATTTATGTGCTCATTTGAATTCATGTAAGGAGATTTGAGATTATATTTGAATTCTTTATTCTAGTAATATGACTAAAATGTATGATTTGTCTGTTTACTTACTCCAATGCCAACAAGGAGAGAAAACAGTTACTCAGTATTTTGCTGATTTGAAACGTATTCAAGAGGAATTGAATGTTATGCTTCCTATTACTACTAATGTTTAGGAGATGTAAAAGCAGTGAGAACAGTTGATTGTAATGAGATTTTTAGCTGACCTACACCCTGGGTTTTCCCCGTATGCTCACAGATTTTGGGAGGGGTTAAACTCTCATCTTTTGTTGAGGTTTATGCTAGAGTACTCCATTCCTCCACTGACACCAGTGTGCGTGATTTTAGTGATCATTCTGGTAGTGTTTCTAGAGTTATCAGCTCAACCCTCGTTGCTCAGTCTAATGGGTTCGGTAGAAGTTATGGTCGTAGTGATCGTGGGGGACGAGGTGCAGGGCATGGTCAAGGACCTCCTAGGAAATGTGGTAATTGTGGAAGGGATGGCCATGTCATAGAGCAATGTTGGCAACTTTCTAGTTGTGCCCCCCATTGCACTTAATGTAACAAGGATGCTCATTCGAAGGAAACTTGTTGGCAACTAGTGGGCCGTCCTTGAGTTGCCAATATTGCTACGTCTAATTCTTCTGGCTCGTTGGCTTCTTATAGCCCTTTGACTAGTGGCCTTGATCAGGTTGTGATTTCCAAGGAGGAATATGCTAGAACGACTCAGCCTCAGCCTCGGGTTTCTTAGCAAGGTTGCCACTCCTATTACCTCCTTTGCCAACACATGTAACTTCATTGCTTGTCTCGCTTCTACACCTACCTCATGGATTCCTGAATCTGGAGCCATCGATAATATTTTAAGTATCTCTACTTTGTTTCATCAAATTCATCCTACGTCCTCTTCTAACCACCTTAGTTAGGCCAATAGCTCCACCACTCCTCCTATTAGTAGTATTGGATCTATTAATCTTAGCCCATCTTTTTACCTTCCATTTATATTCCTGATTTTCCTTTTAATCTCATGTCAATTAGTAAACTGACCAAAGACTTACATTGTTCTGTCTTGTTTCCCTGATTCCGTCGTTATCCAGGACTTGAAGACAAAGAGGACGATTGGAGAAGGACGTGAATCTGACGGCCTCTACCACTTCCATGGCACTTTATCCTAATCTCCCATGATGTGCTCAGTTGTTGCCACTTCTCTTGAGATACATTGTCATTTTGGTCACCCATCTATTCTTGTGTCGAAGAGATTGTGTCTTAGTCTCTCTAGTTTATCCAGTTTAGATAGTGAATCGTGTGGGTAAACACCATTGTGCTTCTTTTGTTCCCCGCCTTGACAATCGAGTTCAGTCCTTTTCATATTGTTTATTCAGTTGTTTATTCAGATGTTTAGGGTCCGAATCGTACTAGTTCAAAGTTTGGATTTCACTACTTCGTCATATTTGTGGATTATTTCTCTAGGATGACATTGCTTTACCCTATAAAGGATCTTTCTGAATTATTTCATATATTCACATCCTTTTGTGCTGATGTTTAAACACAATTTAATGTTTCCATTCGGATCCTTCATAATGATAATACAAAGGAATTCTTTCTATTGCCTTTGATAATTCTATGGCAGAGTGTGGCATCCTCCATCAGTCCTCATCTTCTCATACTCCACAACAGAATGGAGTTGCCAAAAGGAAGATTCAATATGTTGTGGAAGTGACTCGTACTTTATTGATCAACAAGCATGTACCTAAGGTGTTTTGGAGTGATACACTTCTCTTTGTATACTATCTCATTAACAAAATGTTTTCCCCGTCCTTCATGGTGTGGCTCCATTCTCACTTATGTTTCCTGATGATCACCCTCATTCTCTACCACTTCATATCTTTGAATACATTTGCTTTGTTCATCAACTGACCTTGGCGTGGTCAAATGTGTCTTTCTTGGATACCCATGCACTCAAAAAGGTTACAAGTATTATAGTCCTCCTCTGAGACGTTCCTTTGTTTGTGCTGATGTTTTTTTGAGTCTACCCCTTATTTTTCTTCTACGGTCTCTTCTTCTGAGGTCGTGCAGTGTCTTCCTTTACTAGTTCCCTTATCTACCAGTACTTCTCCACCTCCGATCCTTCTATTCGCCTCTCTCGTCCTGATCTTTGGGTGTATTCTAGACGGTCTCCTTCCTCTGCAGATTCACGACAATCTCCAATTGCTCCATCGTCTCAAGATCCCTCTGCTCTCCCTTTTGCCCTTCATAAAGATACACAGTCTTGTACTTCTCATTGCATTTCTAATTTTATTTCCTATGCTCATTTATCTTCATCCTACTATTCGTTTGTTTCGGCCTTGTCTACTGTTTGTCTTCATAACTTTGTTATAGAGGCTTTCTCTCACCCTGATTGGCGCAGTGCAATGGAAGGTTAGATGTCTGTCTTACGAGAGACTGACACTTAGGATCTTGTTCATCTCCCTTCTAGGAAGTCACTTGTTGGTTATAGGTGGGTATATATTGTTAAAGTTAAACTCGATGGTTCCATTGATAGATTGAAGGCCCAATTAGTTGCCAAGGCTTATACCTAAGTGTATGGGCTTAACTATGATAAGACTTTCTCTCCTGTGGGTAAGGTCACCTCGATTGGTGTCTTTCTCTCTCTTGTTGCTATTTATCATTGGCCTCTCCATCAACTTGATATCAAAAATACATTCCTACATGGCGATCTTGTTGAAGAAGTGTATATTGAGCAACCTCCTGTGTTTGCTGTTCAGGGAAGGGCAAATTTAATGTGTCAGCTAAAGAAGGCTTTATATGGCCTCAAGCAATCTCCTCATGCTTGGTTTGGCCATTTGTAGGAGTGGTGTAGGAGTGGTGTTGATTACTCTATATCCTATCAGCACTCTAGGGCTAGGAGATTGATGTTGATTGTATAAGTGGATGATATTGTCATTACAGGTGATGATTGTCAAGGCATTGTTGATCTCAAGTATTTCTTTCATGCCTGTTTTCAGACTAAAGATTTAAAATATCTCAAATAATTTAAAGTATGTCAAATATTTTCTAGACATTGAGATAGCCAAATCAAAGGAGGGTATCTATACGTGTCAGAGAAAGTATGTATTTGACTTACTAGATGAGAGAGAGATGTGATGTAAGCCACTTGATGAGCCCATAGATATAAATGCGAAACTCAATGCTGAACAAAGGGATCTTCTAAATGATCCATGGAAATGCAGGAGATTGGTTGAAAAATTGAACTATTAGACTATTACTCGCCTTGACATTTCTTTTGTTGTTAGTATTGTGAGTTAGTTCATGGGATCCCCACGCACCAGTGACTGAATACTGTTATACGTATTTTGAGGTACTTGAAGGATGCCTCTAGTAGGGGACTATTGTATACAGATCGCGGTCACGTATTCCTTTGTGGATATACAAATGTAGATTGATGATGGACATTCTACCATTAGATACTGTCTTTTTTGGAGACAATTTGGTGTCTTGAAAAAGTAAGAAGCAGATTGTGGTTGTTAGATCTAGTACAGAATCAGAGTATAGAGCCATGACAAACACCAATTGTGAACTTGTGTCCTTGAAGAATTTATTGAAATAACTTGGGATTGTGCAGTCAAATCCCATAAAGCTAAAGTGTGACAATCAAGCAACTATTCACATTACCATGAACCCAATTTTTCATTAGAGAACAAAACACATAGAGGATGATTGTCATTTTGCTAGGAAAAAGATTCAAAGAAGGGTCATTAATACATCATATGTAAAATCAAGTGATAAACTAGCTGATATTTTTACCAAACCTTTGGGGGACTCATTCATTCATTTCATTTGTACGAAGCTAGGAGCCTATGATATTTATGTTCAAACTTAAGGGGGAGTGTTAGATGTTATGTTATGTTAGTAAAGGTTTTTTAGGTATTTCGTACTTGTAGTATATATTCCTCTTTTGCTATGAATGAATGCAAGACTTCTTCCTCATTTCTACAAACAAATACATTTGAGGGGACTAATGCAGAAAAGCAAAAAAAATTACAAGATGCTTATCAGCAGGCCAAACAAGCATTTGGATAAATAAATATTTAGATCTTTGCAACCTTATCCATGATTGCTGCTTCTTCAGCATACATCAGCTCCCTTGCCCTTGCATCCTTTAGTTTCTTGTCGTACTTCTCCTATATATTAAGCGAAAAGCGAGACATTCAACAAGTGAGAGAAGAAGATTAACAGGGAAAGTCTCAAAGAGAAATCCTGGGTTAGATTTGGAACTTTTAGAAACATACACAAAGGATGTACTGATTTTAATTGGACTACATAGCTTTTAAGAACTTCAGATGTAAATTAATTTGTATTCAACTATATATAATCGACCTTAATCATTCTCTTTTCCTCGGAAAAGATTTGGGCATCTATCTCAGCTTGCCTCTGCTCAGCAGCATGAATGGCTTGCAAGAAATCCATCATCAACTTTCCATCCTTTGCTACATAAGCATCACTAGAATCTCTAGCTGCACCTACTGAAGCCTGAAATCATCAAAATTCAAGACATTACGAACAGAGCTTATAAGTCACTGAGACGCACACTAATGGCATCATCATAAAAGAGGGAAACAGAAGGAAATGCAGACAATACAGTATGAGCAACCACCTCCTGCAGAGAAGAGTGTGTGATCTCAGGAATCTTCTTTTCAGTTAGAGAAGCATTAGGTTTTTCAGAAGCTTCACCTCCCAAATGATATGCATCCAGGAGGGAACTTGGAGTTGGAGGTTCCTCTGCTTGATTTGGCAATTCCTGCAATAAAGAAGAATGAGGAAAAATCCAAGGAAAATCCAATCAACGGCATACTATTTCATTGATATCGTTTTCCCTTGTTGCTGCACTTTCTTTCGTTGTTCCGTTGCACTTGAATGAGTACATAGCAAGGACTTATCATGGACGCTTCTGGGGAAAGGTAAAATAAGCTTAAATCAAGTGCATCGGAGTACACTATAGTGACCGGAAAATGTAATTGTAACAAGGGTCAGTAGAGTCTCCTGAAAATTCCTAGACAAATATAATAAGCTTTTCATTCCATCCATAGAAATGTCATCTGCTGCACATCTATACAAAGAGGAATAAACAAATATGAGACTTGGTTGAAGCGAATGTATTCGTAACTAGCACCAACTCACCAGAAATTCGCATTATAAAGCATTCTAACTAGCTCATTAAACTCCACAAGCCCTCCACCTAAAACATCCCAAACCAAATGTATAACATTATTTTGCCCTGAGATCCTTTTCCTTCATACTCTCCAACACATCAGTTTGCAAATAGCTTCCCTTGGGCCTTTCCTCCACATGCCATTTATATTTACTGGCTTCCATCCCTCAAAACCACCTTGTTTTCCTAACTATTTCTACGATGCCTCTCCATGTCTGTTCCGTCTCACCCTCTTCCCTTCTCTTCTCTCCTATGCCTCCTTCCCTCCCTCCAACTCTGACCCCTCTCTCCCCTTTAGTTGAGAGTTGAATAGTCAGAAGTTCGATCCACCCAGCAGGCCTCTGTTTCTCTGATCTGCCAATAGGAACGTCGAAGAGAGATATAATACAGTGATGTTGGTGGCTAAAGCCCAGAATTTCAATGCAGCACCAAATCAAGTTGTGATTGAAATTCCACATTAACAAACAGAGATTTCCACTATTGATTTCTCAAACTAAGGTATAAGATACTAAATAGGAGGAAAAAATTAGAAGGAAAGAGATGATGAAGAACAGATAATTTTCATGATGATCCCCTGAACATATAAACTACAGTATGTCCATCACAATAAGTCCATGCATAATATCAGGTCCAACCTTCTTGAAACCACCAGGAAAAAAAAATTAAAAAAATCAAGCCTGTTACTTAAAAAACATGCCATTGGAAAGGTAAGGTGATCAGGGTACCAGAACTATTTAGATTATCCATCAATAATATAAAGAACCCTACAGAGATTATGCCCATTTTTTCCCAGGATTTTTCAGTTTAAAGCGAATATAATTTTACTGTTTTTACAGCTAGCATTTCTTCAAACATTGGTGTAGTACTTAATGCCAGTTAATAAGGGCTTCTGCAGAGCCCAGACAGCCGGTACTGACATTGCTACATAAAATGCAGAAGTACCTTAGAATCGCCTTCTGAGATGAATTGTTCAGATGCATCTGGAGTTGCACCTTTGGATATTGGAACACTTTCAGCTCTCTCATCATGCTCCATGGTAGCTTTTTCTGCCAGACTCTCTCGGTCAACATTCTCATCAAGCAAATGCTTAAATTCTAAAATCTGATCCCTAGTTGCTTGCGGATCCTCACCCTGTGAAGGTTTTGGCAACTCCTCCTGGAGAGAGAAATAACTTTCAGTAGATTCTGACTTCCTTTCACTTTCGGCAGGAAATAAGGTCTCGGCTTGATTTTTGCTTTGATCTTCAACAGGGGCATCATGGGTCTGCAGCTCACCGGAAATCTCCAGATTTTCCACATTAGAAACTAATGATGGTGAATCTTCACTGGCAGAAGAAGATATCGGATTTCCAACTTTTTGGGATATAAGTGAGATTTTCTCATCATTAAGTGGTTTCTTTTGGGAATCTTTGTCATAATTACTGATCTTTGCTGACTCCATCGGACTGCGTGACCCTTTGACAATAATACCATCTAAATACCCTGTTGAGTAAGCTGCCATAACAACAGTACCAACTATAGCACTTCCAAGAAGAACTGTTGACGATTTACTTCCAGACACAGACGGGCTGATCTTAGAACCAGGTCTGTTAGGGTCATTATGTTGAAACACAGTTGAAAACTCCTCCAGATGGCACAGAGACCAAGGCACCTGCTAAGAGGACACAGTCATATTAATTATAAAGAGAATGCAAGTTCAGTCGAATTGGTGAACTGTGAACAAAGTGGCAATTATCCATTGGAGGTTATGTGATGACTTTTGCATGAATAACAGCTTGTAGCCTTGTACCATTACATGGATGGGTATGCAACATTTTTTTGTTTCTCCAATCAGTAGAATAAACTATTCGATCCAAGTACATAGACTGAGATTAAAGGACTTTATTTCTTTTAAAAGCAGTTTCATCATCATCGTCATCCAGGCAGGTACTTAGAGTGTTCCCAACTAAAAGCATTCTAATAATAATATCCTAGTGAAGAGCACGCTAATTAGCAGTCAATGAATAAATTATACTCTTTTCACATTTGTCCACATGATTTTTATAGATGGAAAAACCAGCCACTTGAAATTGGTTAACGACTGTTAAGGGAAAACTCAATCTTCTTCTGCTTTCTCTCCTCCTAGGTTTGTCTCGGGTGCATATTATTCTCTCGGCGCACCATTAAGCTATTTCATGCTAGCAAGGGAACAGAGGAATTAATATGCCTAATAGACCTAGGTTGGAGTTGGACAAGACCCCCAATCAATGAGGCATGTTTGATCAGATACCCTTTATATTTTGTAAGTCAATGATAGTCGGACTTGCTATTGAAGATATCCTATCAAAATTATCATCATCATTCTAAGGATCAAAACCCAATAGGTGGAGTCGACCATACGTATCCGTTAAAATACATGAACAGAGATCCAACAAAAATAACGTTGGATGTCAGTTACCTACTGTTCAAAGTGTGAATGGAGGAAAAATGGAAAACTTAATTTCATTCACTAAGGGTCAACCCCTTATATACTACTATATACAAAAGTACCAAAATATCCTTAGTTAGCTAACACATCTCATAATACTCCCCCTTAAACTGGAGCATAGATGTTAATCATACCCAACTTATTACATAAGAAATCGACACGGCCTCCCGCTAATGATTTGGTGAGAATATCGGCAAATTGGTCACAAGTCTTCACATGGCTCAGCACTATATCACCTTTCTGGAGTTTCTCTCGAACAAAATGACAATCCACCTCAATATGCTTTGTACGCTTATGAAATACTGGATTTGAGGCAATATGAACCAATGTTCTAAATGGCGCTCGACGGTAGCATGGCGGCAGGAGACCTTCAAGCGCCTAGGCCTTTTAATCGGTGATTAATCGGCTTAAAGAAATTCGGCGGATTTTTATTTATTCATTTATTTATTTATTTATTTTTATTTATGTATTATTTTTAATGTATTGATTTGAATTTTCATTTAGTAATTTATGTTTAAACTTTGAATTGCACATTAATTATGTTGCTCAACCTACACTTTGAATTTTCATATAAACTTTCATATTTGTTTACATTGAATTCATTGTGCAGATGTTGCTGCTTTGAATTCAAAGTGTAGACACTTTGAATTTATATCTACACTTTTAATTTTTATATGAATGAACAATTGCTGCTCAGTCTGCTTGGCTGCTCATTGCGTACATGTTCAGAGCCCAGCCAAGTATCTTATATAAATAGACCCTACGCACGAGGGAAATTCATTGTCATCCTAAAGTGGTGATTAGTGATGAAATGAAAGGGAACTGAACAACAACATACTTCAATATACTATGAAATTCTATTCATGGAGCAAAGTCTATTGTTGACTTGATTTTAGAATGAGAGTTTGTTGGTTTTAAGGGGGTTTGGTTTTTTTGGGGGGTTTTATACCACCGAGGCTAAAAATCGGCCGCCGAGACTAAAAATCGGGCGCCAAAGGTCTTGGCGGCCAATTTTTAGAACGCCAAATTAGGCAAACCGATTTTTAGAACGATTAGGCATAAATCGCGGCGGCAGGGTACCTTCAAGCGATTAATCGCCGATTAATCGGCCTCCAAGACCGATTTTTAGAACAGTGATGTCAGTGTCTCGTAGTAAGTCAAGGGCATACTTACGTTGGGACAAGAAGATCCCACGCTTACACCGAGACACCTCAATCCCTAAGAAATACCTCAAAGATCCAAGGTCTTTAGTCTGGAAATGACTTTGAAGAAATGTCTTCAAGAAAGTAATCCCCGTGCTATCACTACCTGTGATAACAATATCATCAACATACACCAAGGAAAATGCAGTCCTCACTAGAATGTCGATAGAAGACCGAATGGTCTTTGGCTGACCTCTGTAGACCAAATTCTAGAACTACTGAGCTGAACCACCCAAACTATGCTCGAGGAGATTGTTTAAGCACATATAAAGACTTTTTTAGGCGGCACACATATCGACACACCCCGATTGAGAAGGAGGAGGGAGAGAGGCGGAAGACACAGACCGGAGAAAGAACGAGGTAGACTCATCAAAGGTAACGTCTGCAGAAATACAGAAACGACACAAATCAGGAGAATAATATTGATAGCCCTTCTGAGTGCGGGAGTAGCCAAGAAAGACACAACGCAAGGATTTAGGGTCAAGTTTGGTGATGTGAGGACGGATATCCCAAACATAACAGGTGCAACCAAAAATACGTAAGGGAAGAGGATGAAGGGGATGGAGGGAGGTATCATGGAAAAAAGCACGAAAGGGAACCTCCCCGTGCAGAACGGACGATGGTATACAGTTGATCAGGTAGACAGCGGTTAAGATCGCTTCACTCCAAAACATTTTAGGCACACTCATGCGAAACATCAACGCTCGGGTAACCTCTAAGAGATAGCGATTTTTTTGTTCAGCAACGCCATTCTGCGGCGGGGTATCAGGACAAGAAGATTCATGTAAAATATCATGGGTAGTCATAAATGTAGCAAAGGAGGATGAAAAGTACTCGCGGGCATTATCACTCCGGAATGTGCGAATAGGCATAGAAAATTGTGTCTGAATTTCAACACAAAAGGCAGAAAAGATGAAAAACAACTCGGAACGATTTTTCATTAAGAACAACCATGTCATTCGAGAGTAATCGTCTACAAAGGACACAAAGTGACGAAAACCTGCCTTAGACTCGACTGGACAGAGACCCCAAATATCAGAATGTACCAACGTAAAAGGGGCACACGCTCGTTGAAGGACACGAGGCTTATATGATACTCTATAGTGTTTAGCAAACTGACACGACTCACAAAAAAGGTCGGGAACTGATTGGACCTCAGGACGGAGACGCTTCAAACTGGATAGCATAGGATGACCAAGGCGACAATGAAGATCCAAGGCAGTGATAGAGATGCTGAGAAAAGCAACGGTAGGTGACTCAGCCTCCAGTACGTAGAGTCCCCCTGATAAGCGTCGACCCCTACCAATAGTCCTCATCGTCGAAGGATCCTGAAAGACACAAGAATCATCAGAAAAGATAGCGTGACAACGGTGAGCGCTAGTCAAGGCACTGACGGATAAAAGATTGATAGAAAGAGCAGGAAGATAAAGAACAGAAGGCAAGGTAATGGTGGAGGTCAAAGGGACCGTCCCGATCCCTTTGACAGAAATATATGTACCATCAGCAATCCGCACATCCGAATAGGAGGAGGTGGGTGAAAAATCATGCAGGATACCTGGCGTGCCAGTCATATGATCAGAAGCCCCAGTATCAATAATCCACTCGCGAGGGGATGTAGAGAGATAAGCAGCTGAATGAGCAGAGTGCACATGGGGAGCGGAGAGAGGTGGAGTCGGACCTGGAGTAGAACTGGGAGGACAGTCATCTCCCGGAGTGGGAGGAGGGGCTCCCCCTGAAAAAGTCACATTAGCAGACCTAGAAGCAGCAAGTCGCCCATGTAACTTAAAACATCGATCACGAGAATGACCAGGGGCCGTACAATAAGAGCACACAAGTCGGCCATCAGAAGTGGTGGCAGAACTGAAAGGGCGGCCATGCAGCTGATAGCAGGTCTCGACAGTGTGTCCGAGCCGCTGACAATAAGTGCAGAATGGACAGTCACCCCCTCTACCACGACTGCGTCCACGGGCCCCACCAGAGGTAGCTAAAGCAGCACGATCACCACTATTAAACCCAGACTCAGAAGACGGCCGAATAGCTCTATTGGCCCTAGAGAAGGCCTCAGAAAGAGAAGTCTCTTTACTGGCTAAAATTTGGGAGCAGATAGAGTCATACGACGGCGATAGTGTACTCAAAAAGGGCATAATGGCTAATTGTTCACGCTGCTGTCGCATGGTTGGCACACTAGCAGTAATGGGCATCAACTCATTGAACTCCTCATAGGTCTTCTTAAATGAAGCAAAAAATGCACCAAGAGAGGTCTCACCAAACTGAGGACGGAAGAAGGATTGGGAGACATCATAAAGACGATTCATATTGTCTTTGCCAGAATATAAGAGAGTCAAATAATCCCAAATGTCCTTTACAGTAGAACAATGAGTCACCAAATCAGCAATGGATGGGTCCATGGAATTAAGGAGTTGAGTGTAGAGACGGGCATCAGCTCTCGCCCAGGCTTTGGCCTTAATAGGATCCTTCTCAGTACTAGGACCTGTCTCAGTCAAATGGTCCTCTAATTCCATGCCCATGATACTAACGTCAACCCGGCGACGTCACTGAAAATAGTTGTCTCCACTCAAGCGAATATCAGTGAGTTTAGTAGTAGCCGGAACAAATTCAGACGAGGTCTCCATTGTGGAGCCATGATCAGATGAGGAAGAAGTCGTCTCCTTGGGCTCTGTCATGATATTTCAGCACAATACCTCCACAACAAACAAAACAAGAAGACCAGTAGAAGAGGACCCTCCCCCCACCAAAATGGACGATCAGCATAGGAAATAAGAGAGCATAATAACAATCCAAGTCCACATGAGATGGGGGCAGCGTGAAGCAAGATCAGGAGATGAAGATGGCCAGGATGAAGAAGAGAGCATACTGCCGGCAGAGGGATCACGACTCGGCAGCGCGTGAGGCACGTGAGGCCCACGCGCAAATGCTTGTGGAGGCACGTGAGAGAGGTGACCGGACCGCTACCATGAGAAGAACGTCAACAGGGGATGTTCTATCACCCTAACACATCAAACAAGGGAGAATCAAAGAGAAAGACGACGAGTTACATCACCAACACATGAGGAACTCGATGTTGATGCACAACTGCCACATAGGGCGGCCACCGGCGTCGGGAGAAGGCTCCCCTGAGGTCGTCGGTCAGTGGGTAGATGAGCTGTGGTGGTCGGTCAACCAAAGAAGCAGCGGCAGTGGTTGTTTTAGCAAGAGAGGAGGCGGTGGTTAGGGTTTGGTGGGTTTCCAGGAGTCGACAGTAGAAGGGTAAGGAATTGTCTCTGATACCATGTGGATTTAGTGAAAAATGTCCTTAGCCTCAATGAGAAGCTAGGTCCTTTATTTATATATTGGGTACAAGGCATACATGACAAACCAAACTAGCCCAAACCTAGCCCAACAAGATAAAACACTACAAGGTCCAATACACACAACAATAAACAATCAGCAAGATATGAGTGATTCAAGCTTGAGAACAGAGAAGAGATGGAGCAGACAGGAGGTTGAAGCAGGGGCAGACAACCGCATAGAGTGAAGGAGCACACACAAGAACAACTCAGGCCTGAAATATATAGAGCGAACGAAAATCACGAGGGATCACAAGAGGAAAAAGGGGTCAGGAGAAGAAACGGAACATGCTGCCCCTGGAGGTCGCCGGACGGCGGCGCGTGGCGCCCATGAGCAGAGGGAAGAGGAGGCACGTGGCGGCGCGTGGTGACTCTGGCGTGAAGGCGGCCTGTGAGACGAGAGGCGAGAGGAGATGGACAGTCACCCTACACCATTCAATCAGTGAAAATCATAAGAAAAATCGTTGGCCTCTGGGTTGAAGATTGGTGGTGGTGACTTGGTCAATAGGACGGCGGTGGTGGTTGTTTCAGACAAAGGTAGTGGTGGATGACTGGATGAGGGCTGAGGGCTGGGTGTTGGCGGGCCACGGTAGAATGGAGATCTTGGCTAGGGTTTCATATAGTAGGCTCTGATACTATGTAAAATGAAATGATTGGAAACCTTAGCCTCAAAGTGACGCTCTTTCTTGATATTTATACATTACAAGTTATAATAAGCCCACTACAACATAAAGCATAGCCCAGAACAAAACCTAGGCCCAAGTCTAATACTCAATACTAACTCACTAACCCACAACAAAATCTTCTGTCTGAGGCAATACTAGACAAATTTTATGTACGAGGCAATCCTACACATATTTAAACCTTCAATAGTATCCATGAGGCAATACGTTAAATACAGAACATATAATAATATCTTCACTCCAGGAATTCCTTTCAAAATCATCCTTCTACAACTGTTCTTTAAACATTTCCAGCATAACTATAGGCGATGAGCACCTTTCATTCTAGCTTGAACACCCAAAACATTAGCATTCCACAACTTCTTGGCACAGTCTTACATGAATCTGAAGATTGTCCATCGATTTTTCATCTCACGCTGATTACCTCATAATCACCATAATGCAATAACTTGGTCAGCATCACATCTTTAGCAGCGAAAGGTAAATATCTTGCTATCTTCCCTTACAAAAAAAAAAAAAAACTTGCTCAAAAAGCAAATTTCCCTCATCTTAACCCATCTAACCCAAAGAGAAACAGAAAAGAGAAGGACAAAATAGTCAGCAAGAAAGGATTGCATAAATACTTCTATAGTAAGCAATATATGCAACTGCAACAAGAAATTTTCTCTGATAGTAATTCCACATTGCATGCAGTTCAAATAATACATGCAAAGATAATTATGGTGCCCAAGATTGAAACAAAGAATGGTAGAGGTATAGCTAGACAAGTCGAATGTAAATCACTAGAACTAACTTCTGCCCCTGGTATCGAAAACCATCAGCTCAGATAGAGAAACTCCAAGTGATGTTTATCTTGCCTATTTCCATGGGAACATGGCTGCGAAAGAACTCCAACCACAGACCGACGTTCAATCAATGATGCCCCAGTTGATTCTGCAAGTTTTCAAAAAAGTAAACAGCAAGCATTAAATCATATACGCCTTTCACGGGTGGAAACAGTGCCTGAAATTTAGAGATGTGGGTTGAATGATGCTGCCAAATAAATAAAAATATTTGAAACACAGCCAGCTGGTTTATAACTCTCCACCTAAGTGGATGTCAAGGAGGACATAATAAAAAAAAGTCACGGAGGACATAATAAAAAAAGGTCAAGGGGAGACTGGAGTCTGGAGCAAAGAACTCAACCAATCACATTAAGCGTGCCAAAGAAAGGAGCCAATCCCTCGCAGCAAACTAAAGATTATAACATTCAAAGTCATCTGGCAAGGCCTTTGGAGATAATGATCCAAACAACCTCCAAGGATACTTCAAATAACAACTCCTGATGTAATATCCTATCCCAGACCTTAAATAGAAATGAAAGATTGAGACTAGTTATAAGAACTAAAACTTCGAGCTTTATCATAATACCGGTCTAACCTTTTCATGCTAGTGACGGTAAAAGGACCTACAAGGTGTGGTTAGCAGGTGTTGAACCTGGCATACAATATTTTGGTCCAAGTCTCTCAAAGTCAACACATTCATCTTGGAATTAGTTCATGGGGTCAGGTGGAGTAATGCTACGCAGCATGATCCATGGACTGAATTTTTTTTTTCCATTTTAAAAAAAACAATTTTTTATAGAAATTTGTTAAAAAAAAGTTTTTAAAGGCAAAGAAAACCAAAAAAAAAAAATTCGGTCTATGGATCATGCTGCGTAGCATTGCTTAGGCCAAGTGCCACTTTAGCTGAGAGATCTTAGGCTTGTTTAGGTCGTAAGCCACTAAGTAGGGAAGATTGTGAAATTATCTCATATTCCTATAGGTTCAAACCTCAATCAATAGTGCTCAACCTTTTAGGGGATAGCGAAGAAAGGGCCTTAAGGTATGGTTTGAGGCCTTGAGGGTAGAGCATTGTATATGATATTCAAGAGAAAGAAAAAGCGATGTCATGCAGTGACCAATTTCATGAGTCGTAACAAGAAGCGATGATATAGCCTATTGCATAAATAGAAACTTGGTGCTTTACAATCGTTGACGCTCTGATCCCTAATACTATAATGCCCTATTCAAGCACCTTGCAGAAGCGAAATATGCGGAGAAAGGATTACCTTTTTTCCAAATCTTATGAAATCCATGACAGTTTGAGTAGACATCTGAGTGTCAAATGGCTTTGGAAGATCTAAAACTATACCTAAGTTCACCACCTCTCCTTGCTAGCCCTACTCAAAATCCTTGCGACTCAAAATGCATGTTCCTGTCTTTAAATTAAATTGGTTGTCTGTTGTTATGTTATGTGTTATGCTATATAGCTAAGAGTATTTTGATATTTTGTGGGTTATAATATATAAGGGTTTAACCCTTAGTGAATGAAGCAAGCTTTCCCATTATTCTCTTTGTCTTTAACTACATGGTATCAGAGCAAAGGGAAAGGGAGAACATAAAAACCTACACCTAAAAACCACACCAGCCCATCACCGGCGACCGCCGCTGATTGGTGATTGGTGATTATGGATACCATTCTTTCGCTGTCTTCATTTCTATATCCATGATATGATATTACTGATTGGATTGGTATGCTTGTGGTGCCCGGTGATTGGTTGCGTTGTTTGACGAGAGCTTGATACCTATTTCTCCTCTTACATTATGGTCTATGCTTGCTGATTCATCATTTGAAGTTCCTGCTTTACGGCTTCTACCCAATCGTATGTGGAGCTCCAGATTGTATTATCATTGGTGCTCGCCTTGTCTGATATGTTTTCCTGTCTTCGGTGATCGGTTATTGGCCTTGTATATGGTTGTGCGGTTTCAGTTCTTCGCTCCTATTGTTTATATGATTCAGTACTATATATTGAGAGATGCCTCCTTTCATCAGTGGTGAAGCCATTATGCAGCTAGTCATGTCCGTCGAAGGTGTTGGCAGATACATAGTCATTCCTCTATTGTTCCTTGTGGCATGGACCAAGTTCAGCAGGTTTCTCCTTAGTTTGTTCCTTCATCGGCCACTTTCGTTTACTCTGTTCCGTCCGTTCAATCAGCTGCATATATTTGCTTCTCGATATTGAATTATTGATTCAGGAGCTTCCGAGCACATGACTAGCTCTTTTCGTCTGTTGCATGAGTACTCTTCTACTTCCTCCTATCCTAATGTACGAGTTACATATGGTTGTTATGTACCAATCACCGGTGCATTGACAGTTCCTCTTACTCTTACCTTGGCCATTTCTTCGGTTTTCTATTTATCTGATCTTCCCTTCAATTTATTATCTGTTAGTGTGTTGGCCTAGACTCATGATTGTTGTGTCCTGTTTTGTGCTAGCTCTTGTGAAATTCAATATCTTTTGACAGGGAACTTCTTGGTAGAGGTCGTCGTACCTCAGGAGGACTTTATATATTGGACGTTGATTCCTCTAGTATGGCTTGTTCTGGAGTTTCCTCCACTATTGTTGATCTTCATAATCGTCTCAATCATCCTTCTCTTTCTAGCCTCAAGAGCTTGTGCCCTGAGATTCGGTCAGTATCTCGGTTATTTTGTGAATCATGCCAGTTTGCTAAACATCATAGAGTCATATATCTACCTCGGAGTGATACACGAGCTTCTGCTCCTTTTGAGCTAATGCATTCTCATATCTGGGAACCATGTCCGCTCCCATCTGATGCAGACTTCTGCTATTTTGTGACCTTTGCGGATGATCATTCCCGTATGACCTAGTTATGCTTGTTGAGATCTTATAGTGAGTTGTTTTCTGTTTAATCTGCTTTTTATGCTGAAATTCATACACAATTCTCTATTATTGTCCACATTCTTCACAGTGACAATGCCCGTGAGTACTTCTCCTCTTAGTTTACATCCTTCATGACTCAGCGGGGTATTATCCATCAGTCTTCCTAGTTCCTATCCTGATACACCCCCTCAGAATGGAGTCAAAGAGCGGAAGAATCGGCATTTGTTGGAGGTGACCCGAGCTCTTATGTTTCAGACTGGTGTGCCGAAGATATTTTGGAGTGAGGCAGTATTGATTGCTGCTTATTTGATAAACCGCATGTCATCTTCTATTTTTCAGGGGAGATCCCTTATAGAGTGATTTTTTCCCATCATCCTCTACATTACCTTCATGGATCTTTGTTGTACTTGTTATGTAGGCGATATTCGGCCTGGTCTTATTAAGGTGGATCCTAAGTCTTTGCGCTGCATCTTTTTGGGCTATTCTCGGACACAGAAGGGCAATCAGTGCTACTTGCCTGCGTTGGGACACTTTTGTATATCTGTCGATGTTGTGTTTGATGAGGCTACATCATTTGGTTCTTCCTCTTCCACTCTTGAGAGACCATCTGAGTCTTCTATAGTAGATGATATTCTTGTCTATGAGTTGGCTCCTATTGCATCGGTTTCTCCATCAGTTACTCCACCGGCCTTTTCGCCCAGTCCACCAGTTCCTCCACCTCTTCACGTCTATACTAGGGACCCTCGTTCTGTGATTTCCTGGAATTCCGTCGGTGCTCCTGCACTAATCCCTGCCGGCCTGCTTCCTTGTCATTGGATTCCTCACTTGCTGCTTCTCCGCCCTCAGATTTGGATCTTTCCATCCCTCTGCAAAAGGGTCAGCGCAGTTGTGTTTTATATCTGATGTCTGTTCATATCTCCTATGATGGTGTGTCTCCTTCTCAGCAGACCTTTGTTTCTGATTTGGACTCTATCTCTACTCCTCGGACCTTATCTGAGGTTGTTGCTTCTCCTGGATGATGGCAGGCTATGACTGAAGAGATAGACGCCCTTGAGGCTAATCACACATGGGACCATATTCCCTTGTCTTCAGAGAAGCGGGCTATTGGTTACATTGGTTGTAAGTGGGTTTATGTCGTAAAGGTGAATCTTGATGGCTCTATTGCACGTTTAAAGGCCCGCTTGGTGGCCAAAGGTTATGCCCAGGTGTACGGCGTTGACTGTACCAATACCTTCTGTCCGGTGGCCAAAATGGCCTCTATTCGTTTCCTTATTTCTCTTATTATTTCTTCTCGGTGGCATTTACACCAACTTGACGTCAAGAAGGCATTTCTTCATTGCAGGAGGAGGTTTATATAGAGCAACCTCCACAGATGGTTGCTCAAGAGGGAGTCTGGCTATATGTGTCGGTTGAAGAAGTCCTTATATGGGTTAAAGCAATCTTCAAGAGCATGGTACAGAAGGTTTAACTCCGTGATTTGAGACTTTAGTTTGAGGAGGTCTGCCAAGGACCATTCGGTATTCTTTCATCACTTTAATACTGGTTGTATTATCCTTGTGGTTTATGTGGATGACATTGTTATTACTGGGAGTGATAGTACAAAAATTGCTTCCCTAAAGAATTTTCTTTAGAACCAGTTTCAGACTAAAGATCTTGGCCCTTGAGATATTTTTTAGGGATGGAGGTAGCCCATTGCAAACGGGGAATCTTTTTGTCTCGGCACAAGTATGCTCTGGACTTGCTTGAGGACATTGACATGATAGATGCAAAGCCAAGTGATATTCCTATGCTCCTAGGGATAAAGCCTGTGTTTGGAGATGGTGAGGTGTGTACTGATCCGGATAGATAGATATGGCTAGTGGGAAGATTAAACTTCCTCGCCATCACTCGCCCTAATATTGTCTTCTCTATAAGTATGGTTAGTCAATTCATGTATGATCCTTAAGTCCATCATTTGGAAGTTGCCATGCATATTCCTAGGTATAATAAAGAATATCCTAGTTGTGGCTTACTCTATAGTGATCATAATCATCAGTGTATAGAGGGGTTCTCTACTGCTGATTGAGTTGGTTCACCATTTGATCGGAAGTCCACCACGGGTTATTATGTGTTTGTTGGTGACAATCTAGTCTCCTGGAAGAGCAAAAAATAATCTGTTGTAGCCAGGTCTAGTGTTGAATATGATTATCGTGTCTTAGCCCATTTTAGTAGTGATGTCTTCTTTCTTCAGCAGTTACTTGATAAGTTGGGATGCTCTTCTCCGGTGCAAAATTTAATTTAGCCTCCAAACTTTTAGACAACATTCATTCAAACATCCAAACTTTTAATTTGTTCAATTTAGCCTCTTATCTTTTCAATTGTAGTTAACTACACCTCTTCGTCCGTT
>JAOWBR010124323.1:0-14025 GCA_028571145.1 Dionaea muscipula
TTATATTTCTATTATATATTGGACCGTTGGATGATTTGGGTTTAGGCTTGTCCGGTCCGTGAGTTGGGGTTCACGGGACGTACGCCGGTCCACCCGGGGTGGGGTGTGACAGATATAGATTTTAGAGAGAATTTTGGAGCTGTAGCTGAGGAGGGAGACGTAGCTAGTGAGGGATATGAGCGTGTATGAGGTCGAGGACGTCGACGACGTAGACAAGGACAGGAGGGACCTGGGCGTGGTGGAGGTAGGCATGGTGGAGGACGGCGTGGCCGAGGACGGGGCCGAGGTCAAGAGGGTGGTGGAGATGGAGACGAGGTCGCTGCACCGATCGTTCCACTCATCGCAGAGCAGTTAGCGACAGTCCCTCGTGCAGATCGTTCATTGCTCAGGGAGTTGCCTACGCACGTGGCTATGTACATTTGGTACGATAGAAAGAGGGAGTTGTTGAGAGTCCTCAACCACGCGTGGATGGTTGAGGATAGACCGGTGGATGAGTCTGACCAGACAAGGACCTGATGGCGTGCACTTCTAGAGGGATCGGGATTAGCACTCCTGTTCCGACAAAGAGAGGACGAGACGATTATGTCGTACCAGTTCTCGTGCAAGTTTCTCATTTCTACTTTTGTTGAGAGGTGGTTCCCGGAGATGAACACCTTTCATTTTTGGTTTGGTGAGATGACCATCACGCCGGAGGATGCCCACCAGCTGTTGGGTCTCTCGGTGACAGGGAGGCCAGCCCATTTTGAGGGGATGACGGATAGGGCTACCGTCACCGAGTTGATGGTTGATCTATTCTATTGGGGGCATCAGCTGCTGACCTGGCGGTGGCGATGGATGGTCTCTGGTGAGGCTCGAGTGGCTTCGGAGCCACTTCCAGCCACTCGGGACAGACGACGCATCCGACGAGGAGGTTGAGCGTGCAGCACGAGCGTAACTGCTTTATCTTTTGGGCACGACGATTTTTACATCAAAGTCTGGGGACAAGGTGTCTGGGAGCAATCTGCATCTCCTGCGCGATCTAACATGCCTAGACGGATTTGCCTGGGGCGCGATCTGTCTAGCTTTCCTCTACAGGGAGCTCGGCAAGGCCAGTAGAATCGGCACAAGGCAAGTGGCTGGATATCTGACACTACTCGAGGTATATCTGACTATCTATGCTAACTTTCCTCTAGTTATATTTCTTGATTGCTCCATTTTGATACTTACTGTATGTTTATTCACAGGCATGGGTTCTTGAGCATTTTACCATGTTTCGGGGCACATACGACAGGACCTGCCTTGTTGCTCTGCCGCTTGCATTTCGTTGGATCCCGCACAGGGACCCCGCTATGGACACCACCCAATATCAAGGACTGACGTCCAATGACCCAAAATCATCTATCAAACCCCAAACAAAGGTACTCCCGATCCGAAACCTCAAGCAATCCAATCCGAAAGGAAAAATAACTTAGCAAATCTCGAGAACAACTCCACAATCCCATGCCCACAGGCATCCGTCCATCTGACGTCGTCAACATAAAAAATCAACGGGAGACAAATCAAGGTAGGTTACCTTAACAAGCATCCAGAGGGTCCTGTCAAATAAAAAACTATCAATTCTAAAAGAGGATCATCGTCCTTGTCCACCAAGGGACCAAGGAAGAAAAACTCATTCAGTCCCAAAAGTCGCACAACAATAATTCATCACACAACTACCTCTCCTTAGAGGTCAAGACTTCACAAGCGGAAACGGTCAACCAGGATCAAAATCTCAATCAAGACATCTCCTTACACCCGATCGAATCACTCATCATCAAAGCACCACTACAGTGGAAACGGTTAACCAGGATCGAAAAAGTCTAAGCAATCACCATCACCACACAAGAAGGAACTTCCCATGATGAAACATCAACTCAAAGAACTCTCCATCAAAATTCCTATCACCTAATCCAAACCATCAGACATGGTGCACTATGGGAAGGCATCAAAACATCCACAACTCACAAAATCAGAATGTCCTCAAATCTAGTCTAAAGCTCCAAATCAGAATCAACCATCAAACAAGAAATCCACACAACCTTCCTTCACACATCACAAGCAAGCCAAGTAGAAATCTGACACACGGAAAACTTGGGCCTAACTTCCATAACTTAACTACTGATCCATCAATGAAGGTGAATAGCAGTCTCCTCGAAACACAAGCTAAATGGTCACAATGTCGAGCTAACCAACTATAAAATCACGCATGTCCAAGCAAATCAACCTACTATCATCAACACACTATGCGTCTCAACATCACATCCCTGAAACATTCGAGCCAACTCTACTAAACCGCCCACAAAGTAGCACCGACAATCCACTTTTAACAATGCTCACAAGTGTCCATCTACTAAATCGCCGTCATCCACAAGAAATCAGTGGAAACATCTGAAGAATCCAACCAGGATTAGGAGACTACAAATCTCAAAATCAACCGTGAACCTAAGTCGCATCTCTCTCAGGGTTAGCAATGCTAACTCGAGAACTCATTAAAGGATCTTCCTACTCATGTCCGAGCAACACCTCGTCCAACACACAACAGAAACGGTCAACCAGGATCGAAAATCCAAGCATCCTGCCCACACGGCAGTAGGTGCAGATGTCCATCCGAAAAACATGACAAAATCCAAACAACTCTACTCCTATAAAATTCCATCTCAGTCACCCCCAACGGTGAAACTCAAACCCTCAACCAAACGAGCAAAGACCAAAATCCCCATCAACAATCGAAAACTCACCACTTCACGTAAAAGGGTCACTATCAACCAGGTACCCCAAATGGTCACTCGGAAACCTGTCCCCAAGTCATCCTACCACAGAGCAACTAGCTCTCTCTCGACTCATCAGGATCCATCCCGAAGAAAATCCAAGCATCAAGTGCTAAAATCATCCAACTCCACATCCAAGAGAAAACTTCACAAACTAACAACAACTCAAATCACAGCAAAAGGGGTCCCCGATCTCAAATCCTACAATCACATCAAGAGACATCAACTCGTAAAATCTGAACAACTCGTCCTCACGAATCCATCAAACAAGGAATTGAAATTAAGCTAAAAGAAGCATCTAGCCTTATCACCGTCAACTAAAAACTGACATATCGCTCAAATCAACAAAACTCTTCTCAAAACACAATCTAGATGGCCTGATGCTGATCTAACCAATCCACTGAAAACAAAACCATTCGCCCCAACATCGCATCCAGGGCGAAATCAAGTCAACCCTACTGAATAACTAACCAAACACATCAACTACCAACAATCAAGGAACTCCACGGGTCGCAACTAGCAAGTCAGATCTCTCCATGCCATCAAGAGCTTCAAAATAATCACAAGTGGAAAAAGAATGGACATCCTCAACATCAGGATCAACCAACACCCAAACTTACCACTGAATCTCACACGTCCAAGACCAAAAAAATGAAACTCCTCTAGAATCAACATCAAATAATCTTACTAAATCGATCCATAATGAATCACATGTCCTTATGCCCTCTTAAAAATCAAGAAGTTCTCATTACCAAATCCACAATCATGGGTTCCAACATCAACTCTACTGACAGTGGCTGAACTGATCCAGCTAGTCTTCCACTCACATGTGAGGCATCAAACAATGAGCAACAACCGATGACCAAAACATCTTTCATCAAATCTTCCCCCAAGGTGGCATTGTACCTTCTATCACATCTCTATCCGGTTGTCAAGCGCAATCCATCATCTAGACTCACAATCCACACATCAAATGGCTTATCAGAACCCCAAGGCTCTCAAAACCTTGACCCTACAGGTCAAATCGCTGTCTCTGAATCACTCTACTAATCGAATGGGACCATGATACCAAGGAGAACAAAAGCACCCAATCATCCCCAACCAACTCCAAATCAATCCTCCTACCATGATTCCGCAACTCTCACTCCCACATGGCCAAACAGGCTAAAATACCGAAAGGTCTCCCACTAAGTGCATCGGTCACAACAAACACTGAAAATCCAACCTCAATCTTTTTGGGTTACCCGTCGATGAAAAATCTCGCCAAGCACAAGTGCTCCTTATCTGTCCCGATAATATGCGCCTCATCAATGGTACAGATCAAGTCCCACTAGTCTTGGCAATACTCTCACATCCAACCACCTCAAGTCCGACCTCTCTTATGCCCATCAGAAAATCACATCTTAATCTACTATCACCACATCGTCTCAACAAGCTCGGAATACAACCCTCAAACATGCACTATCCTCTACTGATCACAACAATCAAAGGTGCTTATGAAACAAGGTCCCCCATAAGAGAAGACTATAACGTAAGTGCAAAGAAATTGAAATATCAAGGAGGCAAAACGAGAACATACCTATGGATTTCGGGAGACGATGCCTCATTCTAAGAAAGCATTAAACAAAACTCTAAAGTCCACTCAAATAGAGTCGAATCGGTAATGAACCGACCCGCTCTGATACCACAAATATAACACCCAAATCCGGGTGCTACCGGCGATAACCCGTGGGGTGAACCGTGAGTCATTGAAGCCTAAAGGGTGAAACAAAACCAATAAAAATCCAAATTATGCGGAAGGAATTCAAATACCATCATGCTAGGTATCACAAAAGTAAATATATAAAAAAATATACATAATGCTCCACCAGTCCCACCTCGGGAATCAAAACCATCAAACACAGTCATCAAGTCTAACAGAAATCAGAGTACGTCTAATCATCAAAACATGTAGCAGAAAGATTAATATAAAATCCTATGAGGCGTCACTGCTCCCTGCCGCATCCAGCTATAAATCTCTAGTCAAAACCTGCGAAAACAAGTAGGGGTAATATCCGTCAGCTATCGCTAGCTGGTGAGATGAAATACGAACAAGAAGTAATGGTAAAACCCAAAACATGCATACTCATGGTAGGATAATGGTAAAGAGACAACCCAAATTCGACGGAGAGGTAGACTCCCCCAAACTTAGACCTGGTGATCATGGATGAAATCTGCCATATAAGAAGTTCACAAGCCATATAAAAATGCCAAAGACTATAAGCCTGAGTACCAAAGGCTATACAAGCCTAAACACCAAAGGCTATACAAGCCTGAATACCAAAGGCTATACAAGCCTGAATACCAAAGGCTATACAAGCCTGAATACCAAAGATTATACAAGCCTAAATACCAAAGGCCATGTAAGCCTAAATACCAAAGGCTATATAAGCCTGAATAGTCCACACTATGCATAAAACAAACATGATAAGATATCACGGCACCACGGTCGGAACAACAAAATCTCATAAGATCAAATCGACACATCACGGCATAGATCAACCGTATGTAAAGCAATGTGAAAACGTATAAAAATACTTATCTCCGATGTACCATCATCCGTACAATAATTCACCTGAGAAAACTAAGATCAACCCACACTAAGATATCCACTAACCGAGCGTGAGTCGATCAACGGGCACACCTCTGATCTTTGTCATGCATTCAAGCACAAAAGTCTCAAAATCCACTTAAACAGTGAAATCACTAAATCAACATCCTATAAAGCTAAAACCATGTCAATCACGCCAAGGAGATCCTTTAACAAGTGTCTAGGGTCGCTCCCAACCCTCCCTAGATAATCCCAAAACCCGAAAGTAAACTGGAAAAATCAGCCCATGCACATCCTCCAGGGCCGGATATCCGGACACCTCACAGCCGAATATCCGCCTTTTTTCAACCTGGGACAGTGTGTGCCCTAATGAACCGGATATCCGGATGGAACAACCAAATATTCGGCCTGCACATCTGCAGATTCCCAAGGCACGATCCTCAGCCAAATCTCGACCAAAATCAACTAAAACACAACCAATCAAGTCACAAAACACCAAACAAAACATACCACATCATCTAGGACCATCAATTCCACAAGAATCACAAAACCGACCTCAAGAGAAAACCATTCAAAGCATGAATTCATGGAATACATGAAAATCAACATGGTGATTACCTCAAAACTTGAAGGAAATGGAACTCTAAGCTCCCCTCAAGCTGGCCAACGTGACTCCCTTCTAAATCAAGCAAAGCTAAACAAATTCTTTAAGAAAAAGTGATGAAATCCTCCAAGTCTCCCTCATTTCCTCTTGAACTCTCTCTTCTCTTCTTCTTTCTCCCCTCTATGTCTCGGTCAAATGGCCATGGTGGGCTGAGAATAAGCCCTCAAAATCACCCATAACATCACATATACACACACACTCAACCTTAAATTATGCCCACCTTCACACTCCACCTCCACCAACCACAAACTTAATACACTAACCATCCTCTAATCACAAATCACACTAGGGAGACTAATCTGACGAGCCTCAAACTCATCATCAAAAATTATAAAATCTCGAGATGGTCGAAATGAACTCAAATTTAAAATGTTAAAAACCGTCCCATCACGAACCGACTAAACCGAAAAAATCGGTGCAATCCACATACGTCAATATGGTACTTAAAATTCATGTCTCATCATCCCGGTCGTGCCGGTATGATCAAATCACTCGTACGACATAAGATATAAAAAGTAGCCAAACGGTCGTATAAAACCCGAGAACACTATTCACGAAGTTACTATTCATCGAAAAACTAAAAATTTCAGAAATGAAATATTAATCATAAATAGGCACAAATCAATATAAAAATGAATATAAAAACACGGGGTACTACATTCAATTTGGCCTTTAGTATATCAACGGCCGGGGAATCCTGCTTCATTTAATAGAGTTCAGACTGATAAGCCATTAACTTGACTTAGAAGGCCGTAAGCACGGCCTGATCATCATTTAAAGCTAGACTACTGGCCATCAATGACTAGGCCGGTGATTCGGCCCGTGATTGGCATATCAAGGGCTATTAGAGTAGGCCTATCTATAAGAAGGACAACATTTAGTCGCTCTGGTAACAAATCAGAGTCTTGGGCCAGGAGGACGGAGCCGTCCCCCTTTTATATCACATCAATCGGGTCGTAGCCCATCTCATACAGTCTAGCATCGACATCCATAACGTTTGCTTCTACGAATGGCCTATTGTCAGCTTGAACCACTTTCGGGTTATCGTCCTTGTCCCATAACACCACACACTGGTGTAAGGACGAAGGGATACAACCCGTGCTATGGATATAATCTTGTCCTAGGAGGACATTATACGTAGTAGGGCTATCCAACACAAACACCACTTTTTTCGTCGTCACACCCCCAATAGTAACATCCAAAGGGACCATACCCTTGAACGAAACCACCTCACCACTGAAGCCAAAGAGAACGAATTCAGAAGGGATAAGATCCTTGTCCAGCTTTTCCACCTTCCGTGTCATTCAGTAAGACATGGTATTAATGGTGGCACCATTGTCCACCAACACTCGATTGATTGAAACCCCATTTATATTGACCTTAAGATACAAAGGCCGCAAGTGTTTCATCATCTCTTGGGAAGGTTGTTAATTACCTACTTAGTGGAATTAACAACCACTAGGCCGAGTGATCGCCCTTGAGTGGTCCCTGCTCCTCCTCCAGCGCGTCCCCGGCCTGTAAGTTCAACGTGGGCATATCATCATCATCAAACTCATCACCCCATGTGTAATCACTGGCGCTGGGATTTTAACTTGTGAGCGAGGTATGCACCGTTTGACCTTCAGCTTACTGTATACCACCAGGAAATCAAAATTCCCAAATCCTAGTTCCCCCAAAGGCCTAACGTTCGGATTGACACTTTCATATAATTGGTGAAGGAACCATTGATTAGAGACCCCTCATCTTCGTGCCTCTGCAAGACAATCGATCTCTTCTTCAACATCGGTGAGATCCTCTTCGTCGCCATACGGCATGCGACACAAAAGATTCAGAGCTGAACCCCTCATCTTGCACTCGGGGCGCATCCCCTTCATCCAGTATTTGGGGTGTTTCATCTTTGCCCTATGCTTGGGTCGTTTCTCCGTCACCTAGTAGTTGGGGCGTTTGACCTTCGCCCTGTACTTGGGACGTTGCTCCTTCATCCTGCTGACCATCTAGATTTGGCTCCTCAACAATTTTGAACTTACTTGACAGAACATAATTGTTAGCCGCCATAGGAGATAAAGTTCCAAAAGTAATCATAGGATGCTTTTCTTCGTCCTGATCCTTGTTGGCCTACCTCTCAGCTTTAGTGCGGGGTGAAGGTTCGTCTGCCTCCTTATCTGCCGCTGATGCTACAGCAACAGGAGGGACACTCGATGGGGCCACTACCATGGCTCCTGAAACCTCAACATTATTGACTTCAAGATCCTGGCCAGGCTCAGCCTGTTGAGCATTGTTACGCCTCTGGGCGGCGCGCATGCGCCGCCCATACATCCTCTGAGACCTACGTTGTTGGGTGCGAGTCAGCTGGTCAAATGGTATTACTCTTCTCTACCTGACATCATAAGAGTGCCAAATATTAGTTTGAATGGGACATGGACGAAACATCCTGGGGGCCATTTGTTGGCCTCTGGGAGATGGTGTTTGATTATGAGGGGGAGGCTTGACCGAATGCTTAACATTCAGAATTGGTGCGATATGCATCTGTCGCCCCAGGGCGATATCCCTTTGACAACAAAGGCAAAGACCTTCGGTCGGTATAGGAGCGCTCAATGCTCCTAGTCGGGCCAAAATTGGAGGACGTTGCACGATTGGGTTCTCTTGAGAACGTTACGCGTCCTCTTCTTACGAAGTCTCCACCTTCGAGGCAGAAGTAAGCTCTACTATATTAATCTTTACGACTTTAGGGACTTTAGGAAATAGATTCGCGTCCACCTTTATCTTTCCCTGTCCGAACGTTAATCATCCGGCATCGATTGTGGTAGGATTTGATTGTTAGGAGTTTTGATGATGCATGCATGTTTGATTGTTTTTAAATGTTTAGTTAGATATAAATGAATGACAAGTAAAAGCAGGATTCAGTCTAGGAATAGATTCAGTCGAGGATCAAGATCAGTCAAGGATCAGATTTAGTCAAGGATTCAGAATCAGTCGAGTTTCAGACTCAGTCGAGGATCAAGACTAGTCAAGGATCAGATTCAGTTATGGATTCAGAATCAGTCGAGTTTCAGACTCGGTCGAGGATTTCATTCAGTTGAGAATTCAAATTCAGTCAAGGATACTGAACCAGTCAAGGATTTCATTCAGTCAAGAATTTAGACTCAGTCGAAGATCTCATTTAATCGAGGAAACTAAATCAATCAAGGATTTTATTGAGTCGAGGATTCAGACTCAGTCGAGGATTTCATTCAGTCGAGGATACTGAATCTGTCGAGGATGGAGACTCAGTCGAGAATTCAGACTCAGTCGAGGATGAAGACTCGGTTGAAGATACTGAATCAGTTGAGGATGAAGACTCATTCGAGAATCTCATTCAGAAGAGGATGAAGACTCGGTCAAGGATGAAGGCTCAGTCGAGGATTTCATTCAGTCGAGGATGAAGACTCGGTTGAGGATTTCATTCAGTCAAGAATAAATAACCAGTCGAAGATTTCATTCAGTTGAGGATAAAGACTCAATCAAGGATGAACATCCAGTCAAGGATAAGGATTCAGTCAGGTTCCAGGATCAGTTGAGGTTCATGACAAGATGTGACCAAGACCAACATGATAGTCAACTGAGTTGACCAATCAAGGTGATTCAAATTTAATTCAACTGAAGTTTGAATTTATTTCAAATGATTTGAAGAACGTTAGACACAGCCAGTTGAAGACAAAGATCTCATGCAGAGAAAGGACGAAAAAGCTGCAATGGTTGTAAGTAAAAAGAGGTCAAGGATTCATGTGATGCATGGAGACAAAAGCATCGTTGCTTTTTGACAAAGGGAATCTCAGGTTCTAGAAACCAAGTTCAGAAAAAGTGCTTTTGGAAAAAGTAAGCACAAAAGGGAAAGAAACAAACACAGATCCACTTTTCAAGTGATTTGAACACAAGGCTGAAGATTCAAATCAAGACCTCTCCAACGGGAACTTTTCCAAGTGAGAGGATATATATTCTTAGATAGAGATATTGAAGAACATACCAAGCATTGATCTAAACCCTGAGCAATTAAGAAATCATCAAATTCTCATTCTCTGAGAATCGAGCAAAAATAGGGTTTTAAAGCTATATCCAGTCAAGCTCGAAGAATCAGCACTGTGTGATTCATCATTCAAAACAAGAACAGTTACTCTTGTTATATCGGTGAAGCAGTTGAAGCTGCTAAGAACCGAGATCAGTGAAGTTGTTGAGCCATGAAGGACTGAAGATCATTGAAGCAACTTGGTGTGAAGGAGCTGCAGAATCGGTGAAGCAATAAGGTTGTGAGGGATCGAAGCAGCTGAAGCAGTCAAGGGTGTGAAGTACTGAAGACAGTTGAAGCTACGTAAGTTGTGAAGGAGCTCTATGTGTGATAGCAGCCGAAGAGTGATCGAAAGAGCTACAAGTTGTTGATAAATAGTCAAGGATTGTTACACTGTTGTACTAGTGTCAATACAATAGTGGATCCCTCCTACATCATAAGGAGAAGAGAGGATTAGCGGATTATACCACCGTGAATCTCTATAATTTCGTGTGTCATTTAAATATTTAGCATCACACATAACACCCACTGCATTCAGAACTAAAACAAGTAAATATAAACAGATTTGAAAGTAAACTAAAAAGGGCTATATAAATTATTCTGCTGCATACTCTTTTAAGTTTGAAAAAGATTTAAAAAGTTTTGAAAAATCGACAAGTTCATTCACCCCCCCCCCTCTGAACTTGTCGAGCCCTTCAATTTGGGACCAACAGATTGCCTCCTGCAAAATATCATGAAACACCATACAGTTAGCAGTATTATGAGACCATGTATTTTGCCACATACAATAACATTTCCCTTGCAATTTCTCGGGCAAAGGGATTCTATGTCTGTCACTGAGCTTGATTTGTTTGTCTTTATGGAGTTGATAAAAGATCTCATCCAGTTTAGACACGTCGAACGAGAATACTTTCTTCTTGATGTTCTCTTTGGGCTTACTCCGCGCTTGGCAGGAGTAAGGACGTACTGTGGTCAGTTCGGCTAGATTAACATCGGCTTGTCTACCTCAACTTCATTGACTTCATAATTAATATCTTTGTAGTATGTTCCCCTACTAGAGTTTTTCAGTTGGGCTTCGTCCTTTAAAAGTCGTTCGTAACGAACAACACTAGCAGTCAATTGATATAAATCTGGAAAGTTCAGGTCTTGAAACTTTCATCTCAGTTCGTAATTTGAACACCCCTGCACGAGGCGCACAAACTCCTTTTCAGGAAGTGGAACAAAACACTTCATTCTAGCCGTTTTAAAACGCTGCAAGAACGTTTCAGTGATTTCTCCTAACAATTGATGCAAACTTACCAAGTCAGCTAGAGTCACTTGGGACACATTCCGATAAAACTGGGCATGAAATAATTGCTCCATTTGCCCCTAACTTTCTACCGAGTTCGCAAGTAAATTAACAAACCATGAGAAGGTTGGTCTTGTGAGCGAGCTTGCGAAAAGACGTAACTTTTGATAGTCGTGCAATTCACTGACTTATATGGTGAATTGTCCAATGTGCTCGAGTGTGGACATTTCACCCGTGCCAGTGAACAGTGTGAACTCGGGTGCCCTAAATCCCCGAGAATAGGGGAAAGCCTGATCTATCCATGCTGGATAGGGTTGCCTATATGTTGGTTGCGTTATAGGACGAAGTCCGTGGCCTAATCACTCCTAGATCACTTCGAGGATTTGGTTCCTTAGAGCATGAGGATCGGCTAGTAGCTTATTCAGTGGCATATTGTGAGGGAGGTATGGTTCTCCCTCAAAAGGCATCCCTTGGTGGTAATTTTGAGGATTACCTGGAGCACCATTATAAGGGATATCATTAAGAACGTTCTGAACATTAGGTAAGTTCAGAACATGTAGATTTTTAGGAACATTCTGAACATTAGGAACGTTTGGATTGTTAGGACGGTTCTGAACATTGGGAATGTTCAGACCGTTTGGGATATTCAGGATGTTTGGGATGTTTGAAACATTCTAAACATTAGGAACGTTTAGATTTATAGGACCGTTCTGAACATTGGGAATGGTCAAACCGTTTGTGATATTCGGGACGTTTAGGATGTTTGAAACGTTTTGAACATTAGAAATGTTCGGAACGGGAACACTACTTTGAATAGTGTGTAGAACGTTTTGGGTACCCAAGGTCTGCATATGAACCTGTGAAACGTTCTGTGGAAGCGCATGGGCTAAGCTACTGGTAGTACCAGTGCTAGCGTTCCGTGGACACCCCCCTAGGGGGATGTAGTTTGGGTTGTCTTGGTTAAAGGAATACCGACGTTGTTGTCTTTCCCGTGGATTGACATTGGAGAACCCAGGTGACTCAGTTAAAATGCTTGGCCCTATGTTAAATAACTGTCTGGCGAGTGGGGCCACTATAGGTGTGGCAAAGTTCACCGATACAGGGATGAATGATTCCTCCCCTCGGGTAACACCGGCACCCCTTACCAGAGAATCATTGGTAAGCAGGCGATCATCAACTTGAGGAGTAGGCCTATATAATCGTTCAATGGCCTCAACAATCCTATTAGCGTTTTCATCTTGCCTTTGAGTTTGCGTTCTTGAATTATCCCTCAGTTCAATTAAGACATGCGAATGTTCATTCAATGTTGTAGTTACTCGTGTTACCAGTGACTCGTTGTGTGCACATACCTGTTCTTGCATATGGCTAAAGGAGTCACCAAGCAGGAGGCGCACAGACTCGAGGTTGACAGCAGCGACATCTGTCTCCCCGTCATCGTCGTTGGGGTGTTCACCGATCCTGGTTAGCACCATGCTGAACTGGATCACTTCTAGCAACTTGTCCCACCGGGCGTGCCAAATTGTTTGCTCCAAAATCCACCGGAAACAGGGAGAGTGGGAAATCTAAGTGGAAATGGATCTTCCGAGGGGGAAAGCCTCTCCTTATGAAGATGGGTCGCCGGAGAAGTGAAATTAAAAACGAAACGAAACTAGAGATGAAAGAAACTAAATGCTAGAAATCTAAATAAAGGTGCTGGAAACGAAAAGGAAAGACATTGCAATAAAAGTATATTTGATTGATAGGGTAGTGGAACCTTTTACAATTGTCGACACAAGATTATTTATAGTACTCAAACGGTTACAAACGGTTTAAACAATAAAAGATGTTGCTAACGTGGCTAGCAACAACCTCTAATTATGCTCCACCTGTTGCTCATGCATGCCTGAACCAAAACTGCCATCATAACTGCCGAGGCCGTGCTGTAACCGATCTCTATGACCAACACGATGCAAACTGCCATCAGTGTGCTAAAGGAACCACCAAGGCAAGGAACCACGTCCAAAACCGTGAGAGCAACACGTCTCGTCCATCATCGAAACCATCGCTACATTCATGCCCTAAGCACGCCCTTATGATCAGTGAGAACGCGCTTAGAAGACTAGTCTGGCGCCTACGCTCGAGACGCGCACGTCCCCACGGCCGAGCGCCACTCACAACGGTGCTACGCACCATATCCAGCAGTACTACGCACTCCGGACAGCAGCACCATGCCCCACTGCAGAACGCTCTTAGGAGCACCACTTTCACCAGGGCTAACATTAATGCTCATTTATGACCACCAACACCTGGAAGTCCAACTGTCTCCTGAACGTGCCATCGTGGAGCGCCCTAAGTACCGCACTTACACCAATGGCCAATACTATTAATGCTAATTATGGCTTCCTCGGCACGCGAACTGTCTCTACTCTAAAGACGTTTCCACTCTCCGAGGGTGTGAAAATTCGTCCCTTCAACACTGACGATAAAAAAATAAGAAGATAAAAGTAAATTTTGTTATCAAATATTGACGTACGATAAGATAAAAATCGACAATTTTGCTTATAAACTGTGTTAAATGGCACTATCATTTTAAATATGATTAATAAATCCAAAAACACTAGATAATTAAGTTCATATGATGTTAGATTTAGACAGAAGAATCTTCAATCTACCATA